>VDFB02013359.1:0-39099 GCA_007258455.2 Sequoia sempervirens | reverse complement strand
GAAAGATAGCCAACTAGTGCCCATAAATGTGCAAAAATCTAGCCGTGCGAGTGATAGCATCATTCCACCAGGTAATCCAACCTGTATGATGAGCTGGCTTACACTCTAGATTCTAGACTGTGAATGTGGGTTAGGGTAGGATTGTGGCAGAGAAGAGACATTTTTAGAAAAAAATGAGTCTTACATGTGCAAGGTTGTCGATGTAATGCCCTGCTGTGTGAACCCCAAAGGACAACAAACACCACACAATTTTTTTTTTGAAAGCGAAACATTGCATAAGATAAATTTGTACATTCATTACATAAAAAAAATAATTATACATTTACATAGTCATCTACGTCCTCTGGGGTACATGGAACGGTCATTACGAAACATAATCTTTTATCAAACGAGAGCGAATAAAAGCCAAAAGTACATAATGATGATAAACAACCATTAAAGATCAAAAGAGAGAAATACGATACATCATTTTATTCCCATTCAATTCATAGTTCTAATAATACAATTGTGGAGCATATTTCCACAGATACAACACATCATAATTACATTAATACAATTACATAATGCTTCCCTCATAACAACGGGTTCAAGAGTACATCAAGTACAAGAATAGTTACATTTAAGGAGAATAAGGTACAAGGTGAGGAAAAGTCTTCAACAACGTGAAGCTCTAGAACTCTGCATCTGCTTCCACAACACGAACACAAAATGGGAACTGGGGTGCATAACACGTTCCACCTGACCACATGGACTCGAAGGCCCACCCCCCGTGCTAGGAGATGACCAGAAAGGACCCACGACCAAGACAAACAAGTAGAACAATCACAAGACCAAACCACAAGGTCAACCAAAACATAACATACAACAATCTCAAAAACCACTTACACGTGACTACTTCCAGAGACATACAAAGGAAAAAGAAAGGGATATTATAACACCAATATTCATATACACCCAACTGAAGGGTACACAATTACTTGGGTTCCCAAGAAACTCATATCATGGAACCACAAAATGACTATATAACTTCCAATATCACAAATCGACAGATGTAGAGTAAAGGGGACAATATCACAACAAAAATAGAAGCCAACACTTTTAAGAAAATTATCATCTTTATATAAAATCAAACACAATAACCAAAGTTTTCATAATAATCAAATGACACCAGCAGGCTCCAACCGTATGACAATAATAAAAAACACAATGATTTCACTAATCAAACACCATAATTTAAGCAAGTAACCAATCGACCACAAAAACACTATTTTCACATTTCATTATACTCACTAATTTCACTTAATACACCATCCACACAATAATATTCAATGTCAAAGTTTCCAAACTACTACTCTACACTTCCACTACACAAACATGCAATACTCCAAATAACTATCATATTGATTACACAAGGCAATCTTCACTATTAACTAGTTAGTATGTAACCTTCATGCTAACTTACAACTTATCATTACAGTACTCCAATTATCTAATTCATTTATCCATCACAACTTGGATGCTCCATATATATATATATATATATATCAACATACACACTCAATTATAATCTTTTAAAGTCTACAACGATTAATACTATGAGGAGCAATTTAAGAAAAAATGAATAGAAGCCTACTATGTTACTCTTTCACTCATCGAGAAATCATTTAAAACAATTAAGGGAATTATAGAAACGTCTTTTACAACTATCTCGCTAAGCATCTAACACAAGATTAATTTAATTTTCCTATAAATACTTACATTTTCATAATCATTCATTATATGTAATAAACATCCTAAGCCATTTCACTATATTTTATTTGACCATCACGAAGTCATTTAAATAATTAAAGAATTATGTAAATAAGTTATAAAATTATCTCTATTTTCACCAATGAATTTGCTTTTATTTTAATTCATGGTATAAACACATTTTTATACACTTATATAAATAAAACCATAAATCACCCTATCTCCTCTAGATGACTCTTTCATTTACTAACAAATCAATTCAAATAACATCTTGAAAAGCATAACAATTTTAATAAATACAACTCACATACTTAATTGACACCATAAATAGATTATTGGCCTCTAGAATAACCATATTCTAAATGATTAAGTTACCTTATCTACTCCCCATTACCTTTACATTCACCTATACTTGGAAAAACATAAAAGATGGAAAATTTTCCTTACTAATGTAATTGACAGGTGTAGTATATTTAAATACCTAATTACAATTACATCAAATACTTTCAAACAAAGAATACAAATATACACATGAATTCCTAGATCTCTTTTACTTAATTTACAATCAATCCAATAATTAAGGACGAAGTCCCCATTCTCTAGAATATTGCAAACATCCATAATTAATTATTAAGCAATTAATCTAATTACTAATCTCTTGTTGTTTATAAATTAATCCTAAAAGATTCAATAAATTAATCCTGAAAGATTCAATATTCAACTATTGACGAAGAGATAGTTTAATTCCTTTATTTGAAAACAAGCCTTTAACTATCCAATTAAAGATAGGCCAATTCTTTCAAAATATAAGTTAAGTAGAGTTAATAATTTCTTTTAAATTAATTTAATTCAATCACTTACTTAACTAATTCTTTTTCAAATTGATTATGTAAATACTAATATTTCTATTTAAATCCTATTTCCAAGAACATAAATTATCTATTACTACTCTAAATTTCCCTTAACAAATTAATGTTAGCTTGCATTTATATTAATGAGAATTCACTTTAATATTGCACTTTCTATCTATAATCTTTTATTTTTAATGTTAAATTCCATAAGTCAAAGGTTGTGATTATAATTATTTAACTTTATCAATAACCCTATGTCAATATTATGTCATATTATTTATCCATAAAGATTACCCAACCAACATACATTTACTTCTTTTTTCTAATATAACCGATTCTAGATTTACTTCTAGTAATATTAAAATCATTATTCGCGGGGTAAAATACCTTTTACTATTATTGCTAATAATTTTATCAATAATATTATTAAATATATTTTCCCATTGGTAATACAATGCCATTAATTTCAAAAGGTAATTATTCTCTTCAAAATTGAATTTATCATATTAAAATTCTTGATAAATCCACAACTAGGTTTTTATAAATTTTACGATAATGTCCGAAACAATATAAGATGAATTTCCTATATATATATATATATATGAATAGTTAAGGTCAACATCAATATGCATTAAACAATATTGAAACTGCTGTTCTAAAATATATAATTTATTTATTCCTAGAAGCATAAAAATAAAAACATTGCAAATAAATTACAGCAGCAGAAAAACTTAAAGAAAAGGCTTTAGAAACTTTCAAGCAAATGCAATTGCAAGTAACTTACCTCAAGATTCTGCATAAAATGAGGCATACTTGTCTAACTTCCTCAACTCGTGCCGCCATCCTCTCCGGGTAAAATGGGTATGGGAGATGTGTTTTTCTTTTACTCCGTTCCTCCCCTCCTTCCCATCGCCAACCGTGAGGAAAAAAAAAAATCAAAAATAAAAGCTTTTGCAACTCCTTAAGCATATACAATTGACAGGTGTATAGTAAATTTCCCAGCTTCTTCCACGTTAGTTAAGATTTCATGCAAAATGTGAAAGGGTTTACAAGGCACGTGGAAAGTTTGGCCTTTCAATTATTTACCTTTATTTTATTCTTTTAAATGCCTTTTGAATAATTCAAAAATAAGATCATATAAGATATTTTGTTACTCCTTTTTATTTATTTATTAATTATTTGAATATTATTAAATTTATATGCATAAACATATTTAATGATATAATTTAATAATATTAACTATATTTTTTTACTTGCATTAATTTGTAGAACTAATGTCATAAAGTTGTCAGCCATAATGTATATTATTTTAGTAACAATAATAACAATAATAATATTTATTTTACTTTATTAATAATCTCTGGATGAAATAAAAGGACTTATATTGTTCTTATTAATTTTTTTATAATTTATTATATACAAATAAATATTATATATATATATATATATAAATATATATAATATATATGCTTTTCCTAATTAAATAAAATTTGAGATTTAAATTCTATTTCAAACATTTTACCCCATTGTATGGCAAAATGCAGCTATTAAAATTGAATCAGCGAACTTCTTGAATCATAGCTCATAATAGCCATCTTGTCAATTGGAGAACCGGGAACTCAACTTTTTTGATAAAATAGAAATTATTCAAAATTGAGTTGACATTATGGATAAATAATTTCTAATTTATTTTTTCAAATATTGATAATTTGAAGATTGACCTGCAGAATGGTATTCACCAATGGGCTCCCACAACATTGGATCCTGGTGCCGAGGAATATTACCATCCTGGACCGCCACAAAGGGAACTATAGTTCCTGCGGGGAAGAACTATAGTTCTGCGAAAATATTGATTTGTAATTAATGTTTATTAATCTCCGCGTTCCCGAAGGCACTCCTTTGTTCAAAAGAAATCATTTGCTCAATCCCAAGGTTCTTCGCTTTGCATCGCGTAAGGTTCTCCTACATCGAATGAAACCACATTCTCCACCGCTTGAGCGGGCCCCAAGAAAAGTTAGATAGTTTCTAATTCATCTGGAAGCTAAAAAAGAATAGAATAGAAAAATTGGGCTTTAGTTCTATAAAAAAAAAATAGAAGAAGTACCATATAAAGATTTAAAAGATAGAAATTGAACTAGGGGTAAAGACCCTTAACTATGAGCTATGATTCGAAGAAAGATCGCGGGATTCCGAATTTTCTACGACACCCTTTGCAGCAACTTGGATATTAGAGTTGGATAGGGAGTAAAGATATGGAAGTGAGGAGGTGGCCTAGAAGTAGGTGAGGCCACTATCCACTCACAACACTTCCTCATTGGCCGGTGGACTCTATTTCAACACACTCTTATGAAATTGACACCTTGCGATCCTTGGGGACGCACATATGGAGGGCCAGCTAAGTGGGGGCCCACCAGGTTACCTCATCCCTCACCTTCCTAGACCTTCTTCCTTCCGAGGGTTGCCACTTCCCCATATTGTATTCTCTCGATAGAATTTATAGCTATTCTAAGGTGAGGTATATAATTTATTATATATATATACTTTCCTATTTAAATAAAATTTCCAATTTAAACTCTAAATCAAACCTTTTATTATCTTTTGCTTTCAAAGAAAACATAATAAAATAACGTAATCTATGTTTTCTTCTAAATTGAATAACATTTGTTTTTAATTTATAAGAAGATACAACTAAATGATAGAGATTAAATAAAACAACCATTTATCCCTACTATATAATTTCTTTCCTCAAAAGTGAGAGAGTAAAGCTAATAAATGTTATCCATTAAATTAAACAACATCAAATGACAAGGTCAACATGACGTCAGGAGACATAAATAAACAACTCACTCAATATTCAAGGACAACCGAAACGAAGGGACACTATAGTTGAGTTTCTCATTCAATGCGAAAAGAAATGGGGAAGTGGTCTGACAAAGTCACATCCACTAACAATTTAACCGGGAGAGAAGAGCTGTCAAAAGAGAAAAAAGATTGAGCCAAGATCATGGCACGATCAAGGTGCTTAAATATTATGTCATAATCAGCCTTATTATTACACCAAGTGTGCCAGAGAGAATGAGAATGGTGGCGGCCAATGTTGGGATCAAAGAGCCCCAATTTATTGCATATGTAAAACCATACTTTCACGGTACTTCATTTGAATGGTAAGGTGCCATTTTTGTCATCATGCATCTCGACCATATTGAAATGCATACCACGGTAACTTCGGTAGTAGCGTGTGAATCAACAATCCAAAGCCAGAGAAAAGAGCGTTCCACAACATCATTAGAAGCATAGACATTAATAATCCCAAAGGAATGATTATCAATGTTGAGAAGGATTTAGACGAGCTGATGAGTGGGATCAGACTCATGGTCAACCACACAAGAGTGCCACCATGGGGACAAAGGGTGAAATACATACACCCAACATCATGAGTAGGCACAAAATATTTTTCTTGGTGGCTAAATAGAGGCGACAAGCCAAAACAAACAAAAACCATAAATTTTAACTTCTTGGAGACAAAACACTTCAATACCAGAATACTTATGCAATGTATCCCTTATAGAATACTTTCTGGAGAGGTTTGTCAGACATTGAACATTCCACGAGAGGAAATTCATGAATGAAACTCCTCCATATTATCGAAGTCTAGTTCCTCTTTATTTAGAGAAGAGAAACAATTCTGCAAAAATTCTGGCAGAATTGACCCAATTTGGATAGGAGAGGAAAATCTCTGCTTTTCTTGAACATATTCCCCCTCTTTCCTAGGTGGAGAAGGGCTGCGAGACCGCCTTTGAGCTCCCGAGATGGGAGGAGAAACATTCGGCTATGTTATCATGACAACAATAGGTTGAGGCATTGCCTTTGGCTTAGGCTGTGATGGAACATAATCAACCCCGACAGGAGCTTCCTTCCCCTTCATTGAAGGGTTTGAAACAACTTTTGTTGGTTCGAAGGCATTGGGGGCCAACCCAAAGCTAGTGGAATTATTCTTGCGGTTCATAACTGTAGTCCATTTCTCAGTAGAAGCATCCGTCGGGCAAGGCTTTTCAACATCTCGTGGCGAAGAAGGTGTACGAGGCACTGCCAAAGGGAAATCCTTGATCTTGTGGTTTATGGACTGACACCTATAACACGTGTTGGGAAAATTAAAATAAGTAACCTTTTGGGTATGCTGGAGAGCTCCAATTTAGATATCAATGGAGTCTTTTAAATCTTTGGAAATGTCCACTTCCGCACAAACCCTTTTCTGGGGTCGAGCTTGAAAGAACCTATCTGGCTCAACGCAAATAACCCTCCCCAGTGAGGATGCAATATGATTCAAAAAAGGCACACAAGGCAAGGGTAAACCAAGAAATTCAATCCAAACTAGGACCCACAACTTGGTGTCATCTGAGACAGCAAAGTCTCGGGTCCATGCTTGGAAAACTAACAAAGAAGACTAGACATACCAGGGACCATGGGCTAAGATAGCCTAGACATGATTGACCTCCGTAAAGTGGAACAAAAAGAAACCCTTGGTTAAATTTTGGACCATGTCAAGGCAAACCCCATGAGGAACCCAAGCCTTGTTGACCCACTCCTTAAGCACACTTTCAGGGGGAGTTCTCCCAACAAAATACCTAACAAGGGTATGTTTCTCAAGCCATTGACAAGTAAAATCAAAATCTAGTAAAGGAAAAACCACATCAGCTGGTGAGTCAGAACACTTACCTTGTGAAAGAATTTCAGAACAAATTTTTGGGGTCGTTTGTTTGGAGGAGGAGCCATTGAGCAAAGTTGACGAACTGCTAACACCAACATGAACTGTCGGGTTAGAGCCAGTTGAAGGAATATTAAAACACAAAAATTGCACTAAATGCGATCGTACACACAAGAAAAGAGGAGTTTCATGTGCTAACAACGTAGTATGATGCAAGAGGGGCCAAGAATGACCGCAAACAACAAAAAACCCTAGTAGAGCTCATACACCTTCAACTGTCAAATTATCGAAGTGCCATGACCTCCTAGTTGCTATAAAAATGATGGACCAAGTCCAATAATTATTAGAATTAAAAACTTATTAAACATATCCTAATACACTTGGTTAAGATAAATTTATTTCTCTACTATATAAGATGTGCTAAGTTGTTTAGCCATTGCAAGTAGGTGATCTGGCCTAGATGTATCTATTCTAGTCATCTTCACCAAACAAGAAAATCTATAATTTATTTAATAAATCAATTATTTTAATATTTTAAAATTTATTGTGGGAGGAAGGGAGGGTGCCACCCCATCCCATGATTGTTGATGTGGTGTGGCTGGGTGGAATGCATGAGTTGGTAGGGGGATGTGTTGGCTACTCATCCGTAGAACTCTCTAGGAAAAGTAAAATTCATCATGCTTCGCCGACTCCTCGATAATTGCTTGTCCTTTCAAGGACGTCTGCTAGGTTGCAATGGTTGGTGGCCAAGCATGTTTTCCAAGGCCTTTATTTCCAATGGGTGGCATTGTTTGATTCCTATAGCTTTTAATGGTTTGGTTTCTTGTGCCTTGTGTGTGTGATGAGAAAGTTTATTCTTTTAGTCTTTGCAAAGGAATTGGAAATGGGAGGGATGGTGACGCCAGTGTAGTTGAAAAGCTCCAAAAGGAAAATTGCCTTTGAAGGTCTGATTTCCTCTCTTCGGTTGCACTACATTATCTGTCACCTAGATTATTTGACCTTCACAACTATCAAATGTCTAGTTGGGAAAGCTTTCATGGAGGACGCCGAAGGGTATCATCTTAATTTAGAAATTTTCTCGTGGGTGTTGGCTAGTTTGCTCAATGTTGGGGTTTCAAAAATGGGTGCACGGGTGATCCTGCAGGGCCTCTTTAGCAAGGATATGTTGGTTGGCTTGGATAGAGCGTTGGTTGTGACTCAACTTGGTAAAAGCATCCCACGCCCATGGGACCTACATCTCTTGGATGATCTAGATGCCTTGGTAAGCTACTTTCCTTTCATTCTGGATGTTAACGACTTGGCTCTCATTAAGTACAGACGTTTGGCCATAGAAGGAGCAAATTTTTTGAAAAGGAAATTTTGTTTGGTTCCTGTAGAAGACTCAACCTGGAAGAGGAAATTTTGAGTTTTTACTCAACAAAATGTATGGTGAGAAGGGTTTGGTTGGGGTTATGTGCTGGTCTATGGCTTTATTGTCTCTGGGGTTTGGTGATATGAACGGTGCTCTTTATTTTTTGGTACTATAAATGTCAGGTGGAATAGTTTTTTGGTGAACATGCTGGTCAAATGGTGGTTGCATCCACTCAGTCTGTGAATTTTGGCTGGAGTCCAAGTCTGGTTAGTTTCTGGTGTAGTCATGGTGGATGCCCAATTTGGGCCTAAACGATGTATTTCTTTTTATGAATATCAATATAATCATCCTGCCTACCGATCAAAATTTTTAATTTTTTTTTTATTAATTTTAATATCATTAAATGTGTACACGAAATGTGCATACCAATGCATACTTAGGAGAAAGAAAATTATTTAATAATGTCTGAGCCTACTTTGATGGAAACCCTAAAGTGGAAGTATAATGAGGACCATATCATGGGTGATTACAAGTTTGATAATAATGAGTCCATGCAGATGGTGTCAATGTGCCTAAAGTGTAAAGACCAACACCATTTCCTCCATGATCTCTAGTACTAAATTTAGCTATCATCTAGGAAGTTTGGTTAGTTAAGCTTTTAGATAGAATTCTCAATGCTCCCAATATTGATATCACCACCTAATACTAAATGGAGGCAAAAATAGAAGTCATGAGGAGAAAAAATGAGTGAAATAGGTCATTTTTAACTTAGATCAACACATGGTCTTAACTTGTGTTGTAGCATGACACTGCTAACACCCTAGATTGATGTAATGTCAAAATAATTATGTTTTCCACCCAACTCAAACTCTGCTCATAATTTTCTCAAAAAATATAATGGCATCTCATAATTGCCATGTGGTTTATGGACAAAGACCATCCACCACTACTCCCAAAAATGTATTGTAATTTTTGGGTGCCTACACCATTTAATTGATTTTTTTGTCAGAGGGATGTATTCATTTGTAGAAGGGTCAACAAAATATGGGCTAGGGTTTGTTTAAAAATATGTAATCAAGGATATATCTATATAATAGTCCATTTAAATATAATTGTTGTTCCTCATCCGTCCAAAGTTAAAATCTATCTATATATGCATCAATAGATATTATATAATCAATGACAACTTGCATTGAATAGGAAGACCGTGCAATATGTCGTGGAATATTTGGATCATTATGGGAACAATATTTTTTCCCTATAATGTGATTATGTTTTCATTTATTTTTTCCCTCAATTGATCCTCATTGGGTGGAGGGGTGGGGGTTTGGGTATGGGAAGCTTTATGGTGGAGAGTTTTGAGGTGGTGGATTTCAAGGTGGGGGTTGGTTTTGTAAAACCTCTTATAGTAAAAAAACATATTCCTGGAGTTGATCCATGTATGAGTACAAATTTCAACTAAAGCCACAATTATATATATATATACACACACATATATGTATAAATATGTATGCATATATATGTATATATACATGTATATATATGTATATACACACATATATATATAACTTTAATTATTCGTATGTATTGAAATGATAAATTTATGTAATTTAGTTTCATTTTACAATTTAAATCAATGTAAATATAATATGAATTGTAATCTATGTGTCAAATTGAAACATATTTATAGACATTCAACTTATAATGAGAAATAATACATGTTATACATCAAATTTATAACAATCCTATCAAATACGAATTTAATGATATTTCTAGAGTTTAAATATTGTATCATATTAAAAACTAAATAATTATTTCCTCTTGTCTGTAATACATATTGAATATATTTTAATGACTTCAGCAATACAATATAATCTCTTATAATTTTATTTTCAATCAAAGGATCCTTGATGTGTAGGATTTTTATTGGAGAGGCAAATATAATCCAATTTGATTGAAAGATAATAGGAAGATTTTAAAGGAAATTGTTGTCACAAAGATTGCACCCAGATGCTATGTTTAAATGCTCAACAATCTCATGAAACATGGAAACATCTTCTAGCTTGTGGGTATGCTCATAATGATGATGAATCTCTAGATTATGGGTTATTTCCCTTTTGATTTCTCTAATTAAATGATGATTTTGAAGGTAAAGGGATAGAAGGATTTGAAATAAATAGATAAAAACTAAGTATGGTGATGCACCTAAATGGAAAAGATGAGCAGCTTGATTCACAACTATCTGTCATAAAAACTTATTTTCACAACTCAAATTGGACAGTCTAATCACATAAGTGTTTCAAAAAAATACCTGATAATCTATCCTTTATGAAGGAAAATAATGTTTTCACAACTTGAAGGAGAAGATAAATCAATAGCACAACTTATGACCTGCGATTAAAATTGATTCTATGTACATGCATCCATGAACAAGACAAAAATTTAAAGGTTTTGAGATTAAAACTCATTAAATTTGCATCCAAATCATTCAAAGAGACAAAACACCTGAAAGTGAGAAGGCTAACACTTTATTGTAATAAGAAATGGAAGGAAAATCTGCAAGTAACAATGTCAACTAACTTGTAAAAGTTGTTGTATATTAATAACTGTGGAAAAAATTGAGTTACAAAACTAATCTCTCTTTGTAGAATGCAAAGGAAAAGAAGCAAGAATTGAGAAAAAAAACTAATTCTTTTTCAACTCTTTGTAGAATGCAAAGGACAAGAAGCAATAATTGAGAAAAAAGACTAAGTCTTTTTCAATATATACAATAGATAGCTCCAAAGTTCCAAGAGGTAGCACTGGCAGTCAACTCGGCATAAAAAATAACTCCAAAAACTTCTCCCACGAGTAAGATGAAAACCCTCAAAAAGAGGAGTCAAAACTAATGTAAAATGAAAGATCGAGTGGTGAAATTTAGTTTGCGTGATGGTTAACCCAAAAATGCTCCTAAAGAGACTCCACCAACTAAAAATGAGACTCAAAACCCCTATTGAACTCCACATTTAACTTTGCATGATTTGAAGTGAAGTTAATGAATTTGAACGAATAATAAAGTAATCAATTATGAGTTACTTTACTAGTTGTTGTGGATTCGTTCAACTTTGCATTTTCATGACAAATAATAAATTAATTTATAAACTATTACTCTATTATTTGTTTACATTTATTAGTTTCATTTCACATCATGCAAAAATTGAGGGGAATTATTGACTTTGATCTCCTAACTCACTTCTCACTAGGTATTTGGCAAGAAAGAGACTAAACAAAGCCAAGATATTAATAAAAATGCTTTTTAATAAATTAAGTGATGAAAATCACTTAGGTCGACTAAAATTAGGGCTTTCTTGGAAAAGGAAAAAGAAAACTAACCCTAGCTGTGGGCATTCATCTTGCATTGTATTTCATTTCACTGTGAAATCATGTTGCTACGCCGCCAATGCTAGGGTTTGGAGCTTGCTCGGGTTAGGGATTCAAAGTCCATCCTGCAATCTGTCTTCACCAGTGAAATGATCTACTCATGCCGGTAAGGTAAGCCCTTTCTGTCTATAAACATTGGTGAAATTCCTTTATGTATTACTTATACCTTGGTCACGACAAAAGAATAGAAAAACTACTATTTTGTGTATTAATTCCTCACTATTTGTTTCTCCTTATCGAGTCATTTGCCACAAATGCAAGATATTTTCATTTCTCTGGAAGAGAATGATGAAAATGCCAAGATATTTATTAAACTATAAAGGAAAACAAAACCATGCTTTGGTCGCAGCAAAAGAATGGTGAAAAATTATTTATATTCCGTAATATTCTCCATTCTTTGTGTTTAGTGATTTTCATGAAAGACATGATGAAAACCCCTCTTTCGTTGTGCTTCCTTTTGGCTTTCTTCCTAAATATTCTGAGATCATTGTTTACCACGACATCATATTTTTTCAAATGCATCCAATTCCAATAGAATTTGTTGCAAGTCCAACATATGTAGCTCCAAGCATTCGATGAGCTGAGTATTGTGCATCACATGGACATATCGTGCCAAGATTGGCATCTTCATTGAATAGATATTTTTTGGACTCTTTGTATCTTGTGGTACTGTAACCCTCATTTTGCACTGTATTGTCGTTTCCTCATGAAACTTCCAAGGTTTCTCACACATGAATCAAATAACATGAATAGAAAATTTAAAATCAGCAAGAGGAATTATATCAGTTTTGATTATGTGAGTCCAAGTAACTTTCCAGTTGTGCAATAATCTATACCATCTGAAAGCATACTCCTTCATGCACAATTTTCTTTTATCACTAAGAAAGTTCAAAGAGTCTTCAAATCATAGCATGTGTTTCATTTTTGCATCAGAATTGTGACTCCATCGAGTAAGTGCACAACTAGAATCCACCATTGTTGTCCATCGAAAGTCTTTAGGATTGTCATTCCTTCCAAATATGAATACCTTGTGCCTTCAAAACCTTCTCAGCTATCTCTGTGAACATGGTGAAATTTCTACTCATTTTACTGTAGATTGTGACCGAGTAAAAGCACAAAGTTGTGTCACACTTTTAGCCAACTTATCAACACAATTGAATTTAAGTATTTCTAACTAAAAGTCATTTTTGGTCAAACATATGATCTAATAAGATTCGTTCTAGATAAGTTAGATACTTCCACAACTTTTTCAACTATAATTGTTGGCTAAAAATATATGGAGCACCACTTTGAGTCCAATTTACCAAAAAAAAAATTATTTGAAAAGCTCAAAGTTTCAATAACTCCTGCTAATGTAAATAACATTGTTTAAAAAATATAAAATATGCCCTTTTGTAGATCCATAAGTGTAGTTTTCAAAA
Source organism: Sequoia sempervirens (assembly GCA_007258455.2). Lineage (NCBI taxonomy): Eukaryota > Viridiplantae > Streptophyta > Pinopsida > Cupressales > Cupressaceae > Sequoia > Sequoia sempervirens. Next base: position 25,602 of record VDFB02013359.1, on the reverse strand, counting down.
ACATATTTATTTTTAATAGTTTAATTATTATTTATATTTAATTTTTTGTTTAAAAAATATAAAATGCCCTTTGTAGATCCATAAGTGTAGTTTTCAAAAACATATTTATTTTAATAGTTTAATTATTATTTATATTTAATTTTTTATTTTTACTAAAAGTATGTTATCAATAGAAAATATTAGGTTCATTACCATGCCAAGGAAAAATACTAAAACTTATTAACAAAATTGAAAAAATATGATGCACTAGATAAAAGAATCTATTTCAAGATGGTATAATTTTTTTCCATTTTAGATAAATATTTAATATGAAAGTTGGCGTCCCATGGGAACAATTTTTTGATTCACACATTTTAATATTTATTAAAATTGGAAAAAAAAATATTATCTATGCACTAAAATTTCAACTTATAAATACACATAAAAAAATTACTATAAAAAGTTTGATGTCTCATGCAACTACATTTTTTAGCATTTTATCAGCAACTAAATTATAGTGCTAATTTATTAAAAACTAGTTTAAAATAATTAAAATACAAACATAAAATATACTAAAAAATACATATTTTACTAGTTTACATCATTTCAAAATTCAAAATATATATGCCACTTTTTAGTGATTCAAGTTTAAAAGTTGTGTTGGCCATTTCATTTATAAAGTGTGACACAACTTTGTGCTTTTACCCGAACTTTTTTTCTTCCTTTTAATGGTAGACTACCAATATTTCAATCATTGACATATGGATATTTCTTTGGACCGCTTTGAACTGCCCCTTAGGATTGTTGTTGTCATTGAATGGTGTAAATGTGACTGTATAGCTTTTCATTATTTATGCTTTGTTGAATTTGATTGTCCCTTGATGCATATGGTTCCTTTCATCAATTTTGATTTGACATGTTGTGAGTGACTGCCAATATTTCATGCAAGTTGTTTTCCTACTAGAAAAGTCCCTATCATTAGCCTTGAAAGTCCTTGTTCTTAGTCATTAGAGTCATGACTGTCCCAAATTGCTTATGTGCATGGTTATGTATGCCTTTTATTACCAAACTTTACCTTGTATCCAAAACTATGTCACAAACTTCATGGTTTCCCAATGCAGTAGACCTTTGTGTTCTTCGAGGCTTTTCCATTGTACATTGTCCACTTTGATCTATAGTGCAGAACTGACCTGGAGTGTTTCCAACCATTCTCTAAGTAGTGTGATTTCTTTTGTACAATATTTTCACCAATATTTGTACTTTTCTTTGTCCGTTGTATCAACAGTGCTTTGTATGTGTTCCTTCATCATCATGCCTTATATAAGGCAAACACACTACTGAGCTTTGCTTGATTCCCTTGGATTAGATCCACATTGTTACAGTCTTTGATATTGATGCTTTTATTTCTTTGAAACATTGAGAGGGAAGCATGCTGGACTCAACCCTTGTGGGAGTCCATTTCCTCCACATGCTGTAATGTTTGAACAAGATGAACCTGTAATAGCAATTGAACCTATATCTGCATAGTGAAAAAAAAAAAAGATAAAACAAATTACTGATTGTCTCTCCTTGATTGCATGAATTGAATTTGTTGTTTTTTTATCTTCTATGTTTTGTTGATCAGAAGTAGAATAACAAGTATGTTTTAAGTTATTGCATATAAAAGTAGAGATGTGACCCCGAGCTCTAAAAAAATGTTTTCTTCCCCCTACAGGTCTTCTCTTGGAGCTAAAAGGAGAGCTAAATATGTTGTGTGGACAACGAGATTCATCATTCACTTGGGAAATGATGGGTCCCATTTTACTTTTATATGCTTTTTCTTACTTTTCATGTACTTGTTATTATACTTCTATTACATTTAGTTACTCCCACGATTTGTGTGGGGACATATAAACACTTCTCTTTTGAATATAAACAGTTATTTCATGCAATAAATTGTGTACAATCACTGTTTCTTGTAAATCATTTCATTATTGCATGCAGTAGGTATTTATATTTATGAGAACTTGATAAATTATTAGTACCTTTTGGAATTGTATCAAACTGTCATGAAAGAACTAAAATGATCACTCTTGAAACATGGTCTGTAATGACCAAGTTAGTCTCAACTTCACCAAATTGGGTTGTAAGGCATAATTGGGTAACATTTTTGGTGACCTCTTAGGGGTGTTTGCCTGCTAAACAAGTAAGATAGCCTTGCCTATCCATTGGGCATAGGAGTCAAATTTTGCCCCTCTCAAACTCAAAAAACCATTGTAACTCAACTGTTGGGAACTATATAGCAGCAGAACAAAACAAAAAACAAATTAACATGGCATTATTTAAGACAAGGCCAACAAATAATGCATCTGCACTTATTGGAAAATAAAACATAACTGAAAGGAAATGTGCTTAGAGCACTTATTAATTTGAAAACTACCCTACCCTACACTACCTAGTAGTGGTAGTGCTCAGACATGACCATTCACTGGTTGTGAGAAATAACTTCCCTTTCTAATTAAGAAAGGTTGCTCTGTGAGGTGATTTAGTACTGATAAGATAAGACCCATAAGAACAAATCTTATAGAATGTTGCATAACTTTTTGAAGAACAAAAACAAACTCACTCACCATATGAACCTGATCATACATATTGTTGTTATGGGGTGAATAAGTGATTTGATTCTACTATTCTAAGGCTGCAACCTCCTCTTTAGGTACAACATTAACATGTATATCCTTATTTAGCTGTTTGCTAGCTGAATTTCTGATTGGACATCCTCTTGAAAGGATAAATCTTGGACTCTTACTGCTGGTTTCTTGCTCATGTACTGTTGTCTTTTCATCTTGCTAATTAGGCTGCCCCATTTGTAGTGTCTTATTTGGAAATATTGACACTCCCACCTTTTACTTTGTTGGTTAAGCTAATCCTCCTCTACAGGTGTTGGCATAACATCCAAGCACGAGCAGAAAAAACTCAATTTCATGTTGAAACAAATTCTCTTCAAGATCTAGATCATTCAAATCAAGGTCACTTTCATATATATGTTCAAAAATCAGCCCCTTATCTAAATGGTCTTTAACCCTCTGTTATTCATGACTTGGCATAAACATGCTATTTTCATTTTCATTCTCAAAGCTAGGAAGTTCAACAAACGGACTAACTGAAACCTTTTTCATCTTATCTAAATTTGCAAAAAAATCATCAAGATCATCCCAAAATGAATCTTCATCATATTCCTCTTGGTTTTTTGATAAAAGAGGATTATTTTTTATGTTATAACAACTCTCATCCAGCTGTGTATGATCCATGAAAGGCTTAATTTTACACTCTTCTAGTAGATCCAAGACCCCCTTGTCAGATTGCTTAGCTTCAATCAACAACTTCTCATATTGTTGAGCATGTTCTTGTTGTTCTAAAATTGTTGTTTGTGAAATCAAAATCTCACCTTCTTCATCATTTCCAATAAAAGAAGGTAACTCATCAATCCAAGTTGTAGGATGATCTTCTTGATCAACCTCTCTTACTTTTTCACCCTACTGCCCTGGCTCTCTTATTGAAACAACTTGATCATCTTCAATAAAACCAAGAAGATCATTAGCTAAAACATTGAAAGATTCCTCTTGACAGGTTTTTTCTTATTCAATATTTTGCTGCTCTAGTCGGTAATACTCTATAACTAAATGTAGTGGATCTATATTTCTAATCTTTTCCATGATGAGTGAGCTATCTTGATCAATGGGCCATTTTTTAACTACACTAGGCTATACATGATTACCTTCAACTTGCTTGAAACTTGGAATTTCATACCTTGGAAGTACCTCCTCTTGAAGCTGACCGGGCTTCCATTCTTTGTGCTTGGGCAACCAATATTCTAATTTTCTCTTCCTTAGCAGCAAGATATTCTTCATACAATCTCTTCTACATCAACAAGTCTTGCTCATAGAGATAGGATTGATAAGCCATCTCTTCCTGTTGTTGATCATAATCTTGCTACCTCTTGATCTCTTCTATATGCTTTGTGAAGTCTAACAATGTGTCCTTGATATCATTCATGTTATTCTTGATATCCCTAACCTTCAAATCTTGGAGGTGATTAGGAGAGTTTTTAAACTGACTTGAAATTAGTGATGTTTCTTGAGGCTGATTGAAAGAATGGGTAGGCTGATATGAAGGTTGAGCTGGGGTGGGTGGGTGGTAAAAGTACTGAACATGTTGGTTTTCTTGAAAATCCATGTAATTTGGGCTAAAACCAGTTGCATGCTTAGCTTGATGTGGCTGATAAGGATATGGATAAGTAGGATTTTCATGAAATGGAGGTGGAAACATGATCTTTTCATGAATACCTGACATGTTAAAGCATTTGAAACCTGAAAAAATTATTGAAATAAAAGTGAATCAGCCTTATTTTGTGAAAATGAAACATACCAACACTTTGTTTATTTGAAACCAGTAGATTGAACTTTGAGTTGCCAGGTGTGTATAAATCTACACCTCCAAAGGAAGAAATTGTTGATGTACACACCAAAACTAGCAATAAAATTATGAGATTTGAACTATGAAAGCTCAAACTGTCCCACTGGGTGTGCCAAAAATTGTTGTCACGAAGATTGCACCTAGATGCTAAGTTTAAATGCTCAGCAATCTTGTGAAACATGGAAACATCTTTGAGCTATGGGTATGCTCATAATGAAGATGAATCTCCAAATTATGGGTTGGTTCCCTTTTTATTTCTCTAATGAAATGATGATTTTGAAGGTAAAGGGATAAAAGGCTTTGAAATAAACAGATAAAAACTAAGTATGGTGATGCACCTAAATGGAAAAGATGAGTAGCTTGATTCACAACTATCTCTCATAAAAAAATGTTTTCACAACTAAAATTGGACAGTCTAACCACATAAGTGTTTCACAAAAGACCTGATAATCTCTCCTTTATGAAGGAAAATAACTATTTCACAACCTAAAGGAGAAGATAAATCAATAGCACAATATATGAGCTGTGATTAAAATTGCTTTTGTGTACATGCATCCATGAATGAGCAAAAATTTAAAGGTTTTGAGATTAAAACTCATTAAATTTGCATCCAAATCATTCAAAGAGACAAAACACCTGAAAGTGAGAAGGCTAACACTTTATTGTAATAAGAAATGGAAGGAAAATTTGCAAGTAACAATTCCAAATAACCTATAAAAGCTATTGTATATTAATAACTGTGAAAAACTGAGTTACAAAACTAATCTCTCTTTATAGAATGCAAAGGCAAAGAAGCAAGAACTAAGAAAAAAGACCAAGTCTTTTTCAATATATACAATAGATGGCTCCAAAGTGCCAAGGGGTGGCACTAGTAGTCAACTCGACATCAAAAATAACTCCAAAAACTTCTCTCAGGACCAAAGATGAAAACCCTCAAAAAGAGGAGTTAGAATTGATGTAAAATGAAAGATCAAGTGGTCAAACTCATTTTGCATGATGGTCAACCCAAAAAGGCTCCTAAATAGACTCCACCAATTGAAAATGAGACTCAACCCCCTTGTTGAACTCCACATTTAACTCTGCATGATTTGAGGATTTCAATAGCACTCTAGTTAACACCACCTCCTGATTTTGAATGATTTGAAGTGAAGTTAATGAATTTGAACGAATAATAAAGTAATCAATTATGAGTTAATGTACTAGTTGTTGTGGATTCGCTCAAATTTACATTTTCATGACAAATAATAAAGTAATTTATAAACTATTACTCTATTATTTGTTTACATTGATTAGTTTCATTTCACATCATGCAAAAATTGAGGGGAATTATTGACTTTGATATCTTGACTCACTTCTCACTAGGTATTTGGCAAGAAATAAACTAAACAAAGCCAAGATATTAATATAAATTCATTTTAATAAATTAAGTGATGAAAATCACTTAGGTCAACCAAACTTAGGGCTTTCTTGGAAAAGGAAAAAGAAAATTAACCCTAGTTGTGGGCATTCATCTTGCATTGTATTTCATTTCATTGTGAAATCATGCTACCACGCTGCCAATGCTAGGGTTTGGAGCTTGCTCAGGTTAGGGATTCGAATTCCATCCCACAATTTGTCTTCACTAGTGCAATGATCTACTTCTATCGGTAAGGTAAGCCCTTTCTATCTAGAAACATTGGTGAAATTCCTTTATGTATTGCTTATACCTTGGCTACGACAAAAGAATAACAAAACTACTATTTTGTGTATTAATTCCTCACTGTTTGTTTCTCCTTCCTGAGTCATTTGCTACAAATGCAAGATATTTTCATTTCTTTGGAAGAGAATGATGAAAATGCTAAGATATTTATTAAAATTTAAAGGAAAACAGAACCATGCTCCGGCCGCAACAAAAGAATGGTGAAAAATTGTTTATATTCTGTAATATTCTCCATTCTTTGTGTTTAGTGATTTTCATGAAAGACATGATGAAAACCCCTCTTTCGTTGTGCTTCCTTTTGGCTTTTTTCCTAAATATTATGAGATCATTGCTTTCCACGACATCATAATTTTTTCAAATGCATCCAATTCCAACAAAATTTGTTGCAAGTCCAACATATGTAGCTCCAAGCATTCGATGAGCTGAGTATTGTGCATCACATGGACATCTCATGCCAAAATTGGCATCTTCATTAAATAGATATTTTTTGGACTCTTTGTATCTTGTGGCACTATAACCCTCATTTTGCACTGTATTTTTGTTTCCTCATGAAACTTTCAAGGTTTCTCACACATAAATCAAATGACATGAATAGAAAATTTAAAATCGGCAAGAGGAACTATATCAATTTTGATTATGTGAGTCCAAGTAACTTTTTAGTTGTGCAATAATATATACCATCTGAAAGCATGCTCCTTCATGCACAATTTTCTTCTATCACTGAGAAAGGTCAAAGAGTCTTCAAATCATAGCATGTGTTTCATTTTTGCATCAGAATTGTGACTCCATTGAGTAAGTACACAACTAGAATCCACTATTGTTGTCCATTGAAAGTCTTTAGGACTGTCATTCCTTCCAAATATGAATACCTTGTGCCTTCAAAACCTTCTCAGTCGTCTCTGTGAACATGGTGAAATTGCTACTCATTTTACTATAGATTATGACCTTTTTTTTGCCTTTTAATGGTAGACTACCAATATTTCAATTATTGACATATGGATATTTCTTTAGATTGCTTTGAAGTGCCCCTTAGGATTGTTGTTGTCATTGAATGGTGTAAATGTGACTGTACACCTTTTCATTATTTATGCTTTGTCAAATTTGATTGTCCCTTGATGCAGATGATTCCTTTCATCAATTTTGATTTGACATGTTATGAGTGATTGCCAATATTACCTGCAAGTTTTTGTCCTATTAGACAAGTCCCTATCATTAGCTTTGAAATTCCTTGATCTTAGTCATTAGAGTCATGATTGTCCCAAATTGATTATGTGCATGGTTATGTATGCCTTTTATTACCAAAATTTACCTTGTATCCAAAACTATGTCACAAATTTCATGGTTTCCCAATGCAATAGACCTATGTGTTCTCTGAGGCTTTACCACTGTACACTATCCACTTTGATCTATAGTGTAGAACTGACCTTGAGTGTTTCCAACCATTCTCTAAGTAGTGTGATTTCTTTTGTACAATATTTTCACCAATATTTGTACTTTTCTTTGTCCATTGTATTGATTGTACTTTGTATGTGTTCCTTCATCATCATGCCTTATATATTGTACAGACACTACTGAGCTTTGCTTGATTCCCTTGGACTAGATCCACATTGTTATAGTCTTTGATATTAATGTTCTTATTTCTTTGAAACATTGAGAGGGCAACATGCTAGGCTTAACCCTTGTGGGAGCCCATTTCCTCCACATGCTATAATGTTTGAACAAGATGAACCTGTAATGGAAATTTAACCTATATTTGGATAATGAAAAAACAAGTTAAGATAAAACAAATAACTGGTTGTATCTCCTTGATTGTATGAACTAAATCAGCTGTGTTTATCTTCTATGTTTTGTTGATCAGAAGTAGAATAACAAGTATGTTTTAAGTTACTGCATATAGAAGTAGAGATGTGACCTCAAGCTCTAACAAAATGTTTTCTTCCCCCTACAGGTCTTCTCTTGGAGCTAAAAGGAGAGCTGAAGATGTGTGGACAACGGGATTTGTCATTCACTCAAGAAATGATGGGTCCCATTTTACTATTATATGATTTTTCTTACTTTCCATGTACTTGTTATTTTACTTCTATCACATTCCTGGTTACTCCCACGACTTGTGTGGGGACATATAAACACTTCTCTTTTGAATATAAACAGTTATTTTATGCAATGAATTGTGTGTAATCATTGTTTCTTGTAAATCATTTCATTATTGCATGCAATAGGTGTTTATATTTATGAGAACTTGATTAATTATGAGTACCTTTTGGAACTGTATCAAACTGTCATGAAAGAATTGCAATGATCACTCCTGAATCATGGTCTGTAATGACCAGGTTAGTCTCAACTTCACTAAATTGGGTTGTAAGGCATAATTTTTAGTGGAGAGGAAAATATAATCCAATTTGATTTTAAGATAATAAGAAGAGTTTAAAGGAAACAATGACAGAGGTTGTAGGTTGAATGGCTACGACTTCTTATATTACTAAAACATATATTATAGGGCTTCAGATATTACAAGATTGATAAGAATTTTTTTGATTGTCCAATTCACATGAAGTGCAAAAGAAGCATGTGATTGCTTAGACACTCTAAGACTTAGGATGCCCAAATGGCTCCCTTAAGGCCTTATTTATAGATCCTAGATGACCTATAGATCTTGTGAATACCAAATCTTACTTAGACTACCAGGTAAATTGGTTAATGTGAGTGGAGGAATATCATACCATATTGGCCAAGATTGTGTGTTTGTCACATATTATAACTTTAAAAATTTATTAATCACTATAAACATGATATTCATCAGTACTTACAAATGACAAAGATTCTAATATAGGATTAATATTTTGTTGGTCCCATCATGCTTCTACATTGGCTTCGTCAAATAGATTTTTAAGATCGATGACTCACCATAAAGTAGTGAATTGAAAATGATGTTACAAGTTCCAATTTGAATCATCATCATTTCACTTGAGATTTATTATGAAGTAATATTCTCGACCAAGTTGTCAACAAATTATAGTTATCACTACTAGGTTTGATGAAAATTCTTCATCTGGATGGAGGGATGGAGGTCTTGCATATTTAATAAATTTATACAAGTGATTTGACAATCTTGCTTTCAAACTGAAATTCTCCACTCAAGTTTTGGTTTTCTTACTAGATCAATAAGTCTTAGGTATGATATATCTATGTTAATTCTTAGTATGACAAATTGTCCTTGATTTCCTACCACATGTGGTGGTGGGATGCAACCCAAATTTGCTAACTGTCGACCACCAATTTTTGAATAGTGACGATACCTTTCATTTATGCCAAATCATAATATTTGCATTGGACATGTCTTTGGATGAAATTGAAATAAACATTAATTGTTTGAAATTAATTCAAACCTATAGAAGGAGAATTTGTAGGTCATGGAGCTTGCATGGTTGTTACTGGAAATTCTCTACTTAACCAATCTGCTATAATGTTGTCTTTCCTTGGAATATGTTGAGCAATATAATTAAACTAATTAAAATAATCTTGTCATTGCACATATTTTCCTCTTCCATCCTTGCGACCATGATCCTTGTCTTTGAATGTTAAGAATATGGTACAATCAGTTTTTATTATGAAATACTTTTGGGGCATGAGTTTTAAAGCAAAATTTTCTAAACATTTCTTTATTCCATATATTTCTTTATCAGATGAACTTCATTTTTTGGATCCTTTAGCAAATAGTCCACTAGCATATTCAACTACAATTTTTTCCCCTTCTTTAAGTTCTCTTATGGCTTTCTCCATATTTGAATAATCTAGGGCTAGAATGGGAATTTTCTTGCCCACCTTCATCTATTTTTGTTGGATTAATTTTATTTCTATAGTAGTCATTCTTTTGTTCTAGAATTTTTGTGAATCTTTAGAACATAATTCCTTTTATATTTCTTCTTCCAATCCTGTGAGTGGATCAACTTGGGATATCGTTGTAGATGGATATTTTTAGAAGCATAATTTAACTTGCTTGTTCTAATCCTTTCTACATTAAGTGTGAACAAAACACTTTTTTTTTTACTTCCATATGGAGAATATCTATCAATAAAGTTGCTTCCAAGCAATATATCTACTGACATTTTATTAAATTCAAAGAAATTACACTTAAATTTGTTTCCTTCTATATTGATATTTTCTTGGTGCTTGTATTTGTCACAAGTAAAGAACTTTCCCTGCACATATAAACTTATATATGTATTCTTTTTGTCAAGGTGTTCCCAATCTTGGACTACAGGGGTTTTAGAGAATGATAGAGAAGCACCAGTGTCTACTTGAGCATCATATTTTTTACCATTTAATTCTATTGAAATAAACTGAGCAAATATGTTATTAATAAGGGAAGTTATATATTCCATTTTGGGCTCTAGTTTTGGAAGACTAGTATTAACAAGTCTTACTCTGGCCTACCTAGTTTGGATATTTATGCTCAACTAAGAAATCTTCTTCCTCTTCAATTTTTGTAATTTTTACTTCTTTTTTCTTTTGAGAAATTTTGGGAATATCATCATAAACAAAAGTTATAAACTATAATCTTCAAGGATTTTCTCTAATTCCTTTTCTTTTTTCTTTTTTCTATTCATGTTTATTTCTAGGTAAATTATACTTTTTTACAATATGCATATATATTTACAATATGATATATATATATATATATATATATATCCAATATATATCCAATATATATTGAAAGTAAAGGAGAGGACCTGATGGTAGTGAGGGTTATGTTGTGTGAGAGGTCAACTTCAGCAGAGGACATATTGGCCAAAACCTTGAATGCCACGATGTAGAGGGTCTAGTTGGCAACTCAAAAAAAGGAAAACATACATATAATGTACTGTGGAAACCATAAAAATAATGAAATGAAATAAGGTTTTATAGAACCATATACAACAAAAAGACACACACACACACACACACACACACACACATATATATATATTGCAAATTATTAATATTTGGCTTTATTCTGTAGTTACTCACATCTTGTTATGCAGAACATGACAAGCTTGTTAAGCTATTTATACAATAGTTTGATGGTACATTCTATTCATTTCATATATTTAAAAAAAAATAGCCAAAAATAATGTAATTTGGTATGAAAATCATATTTCAGTTCATTTAAACCATTAGTTTTAGGCCATAGTAAATTTAACATTCTTAAAACAACTGTAAATTGAGGATGATAGGTAGAATGATATGCACGTATGCAAATGTTTCTAAATAAAATCATGATACATATGAATAATAAACAAACATTGAAAATTTTATACAATTGTAATCTTAAAACAACTTTGAAATATCCATACCTTGGAAGCTGCAATAGGTGTCTGAAAGTAGTCTCCAATAGGTGTCTGAAACTAAAACTATGAAATTTTATTTCTTAAATAGGTTAATATGCAACACACAACATAGGTAACTTGTATAAATAGGCATTTGAGAGCAAGTGGATAAATTTGAATTATTGGAGGGAATTAGCATATACATACATGAAATTAATGGTAGAAGTGATATGAATTGTTTGGTGAATGGTACATATCAATGTGATTTGATAAGTTAGAATTGGGATTGGCAGTATTAATTATACTATGATTTGAGAGTTGTTCTGAGAAATTTGAAATTGTGTTGTTTTTTAATATTTGACATGGATTAAATAAATAGAATGTATCATTGTGAATTATGGTTGAAATAATGTTATTTTGTAAAATTGTAGTACATGGTGAACCTAAGAGTTGGTTTTCAATTTTTGCAAGGTAAATTTGCAAAAAAAGGGGTATAGGTGGACATGGTGGAACAAGAAGTTTTTCAACCAGGGATGACAAGTGGAACATTTTTTTTTGTAATATGTTCAAATTTATTTGCATGTTGGTCATTTATCATATTTATGCTGGATGAAATGTAAATGGATTTTGTACATGTCATATCATTATTTTTGTATTAGTGGATATATAATGTAAATAAAACTATCTATTCTCATTCACCTAAATTTGGGAAACTGGAAAGTAATTACTATATCTTTGATTGGACACATAGTTGATTTAAATGTACTTATCTTTGCATATTATAAAGTCAGTTTGAAAAAAAAATGGTTATTAAATTTTTGTGGGGCCCAAGCTGTCAACTCCTATCCCCACAATAGAAGCCCGCTCCACCATGGGACCATCTCCTTAACTACCAATTGAGTCAATTATACGATCTATATATTTGAAAATAAATTGTGAACTCAAAGTATAAGGTTAGGGCAGGTGAGGGTGAACAATGTATATTGGAGTAGGTAAACATTTCAAATTTTATTTGCATATGGATTAGCCATGTGGAATCAAATCATATAAAATAGTGCACAAGACGTGGAAGCCAAATTAGTTGCACAAGGACAAAAAACTCTTTCTTTAGGAAAATAAAATATTGAAGCACCTTGAAGACATTGTCAACATGCTGCTACAAAAAATAGCAACATAAGATACCATAAGATATACTAACCCCAACATCTTAGCAGTAAGAAAGATACACAACCACAATGAGTAAAACTCATTGCAATCCCCATAAATAAACCATTTTTCACTTATAATAATATCAATGGAAAAAAGACTACTGTCACAACGCCAGTTTGCACTTATAACAATATCAGTGACCACTACAGACCAATAGAAGTCACCACAACAAAGAAATCTTTATAACATTGGTAGTGGAAATAAGCTACTAGGATACAACACCTTTACGGTGAGGGGAATCATGTGTGGTACTAAGAACATATGGTATTGGTGTGAGAGAAAAAGGGGAGTTTTGTTGCGTACAAGGGCGAGAATAGCCATTATGCTCAGAAATTTGATTGTAGGGACACATGTCACGAGTCAATATTTTGAGATTCCTCATTCAAACTTGGAAAACTGCTAGGACACTAGCGTGTTGCATAGGCATCCAACACGTTAGTTTTTGGGAAACATGGTGGTGGACTGTTGTCGCTTCATCATTAGACCTCGTGGAATTGAAATCGTGAAATTTTGACCCATGAGACTCTTATCATAAATGTGCTTAGGTGTAATAAATGTAAGGAAAAGTGTTAAAATGTGAAATTTCCCCTAAGGTACCATTTTGTGAAATTACATTTCTCCCTCACTTTAGTGGGCTTGATTTTGGAAAAAATCAACCACACTAAAGTAGAAAAGAGAAAGCCAACACAAAACTTGAAATTTTTACCAATTTACATACTAAAAAGGATACTGTAGAGGATGCAGAGGTTAATCAAGCAAGTGCGAACGATGCCCCTAGTGATCAAACTCGGTGAAAAATACATTTATGGTGAAAACATGCACAAATTTTGATTTTGTAAAACTCAAATTTTTAGTTAGCTCAAAAAATTGGAAGAAGCTACCAAGGCGAGAAGAATGATCAAGAAAAAATTTGGTGGCTCAAAAAAAAAATTTGATAAAGAAGTGACTGTATGCTCCCTCCTGGTTTTTCCCCCAGTTCAGTGAGGGAAAAGCGGGAGAAACAGAGGGATCATGATTGTCGAGAAAAATGGGCCCCGAGGGGTCTATATATACCCAGGTGGGCCCTTAGAAGGGTCATTTTCACTATTCACTATGGGAGTTTTGTTGACTTTTGTCAGAGAAAAATCAGTAAAATGCCATGTAGATGAGATTATCTAGAGCCCAAGCTAGACCATCTAAAAGAGGATGTGCATGAGGGGATCGAGGTCAACTAGGTGAGTCCTCATACCAGTTTTTAATGCATTTTTCAAGTTTTTAATAGATTTTTAGAGAAATTGGAGCGTAAGAGTCCAATTTGTGCACCTGCATTCTTTTGGCATGCTACCGTCCCTCTAGCATGATGGGTCCCCAACGCAAGCTAGTGTCCACCAAGTGTGTTGGCATCTTGTCAGCTCTAATGGTAGGCCTCAAACAATTTCGTGGTGCACAAACGTTTGAGTGGTGCACAAGTGTCTTAGAAGCTCTACTTAGTAATTTTTTATAGAATTTTCTAGATATCAGCTAGATGTGTTGACTTAGATTCTTTTCGCTTTTGTAGGATTACCTGGAGATGAGAGAGCATCTTGACGGGCGAGTGCTACACCATGTCTAAGATCAAAATCAATGCTTTTTCGATGCCGAGGAGATGCTTGTATAGTGGGTGGGTCTTTGATAGATTTATCGGATGCCAAAGATGCTCTACCATGACCAGATGTTGATGGCTTTGATGGAGCAATGGAATTTGACCACCTCGACTTTCTGCCTCCCGATAGGTGAGATGACTATTATGCTAGAGGATGTCTATCGCATCCTTGACCTTCCCATCTGCAGGCGGAGAGTGGTTATTGATGATACACTCTATGCTTGAAAGTGGCACGATAGGGTCGAGTACTGCTCAGGTTGCACTGACGACGGCGAGGAGACCGACCACATCTATACGCATTGGTTCGAGCAGGGTGTTGGCAAGAGACACTACACATGTTTTCTGGTGTTTTCATTGATGGCAACCCTTGTCATCAAGACAATCCGCACATCATCATTTGATCATACTAGAAGATAGATTGAAGATCAATGATTATTTGTTAAGCTAGAATAGAGCATCTGGTAGATTTGTGCTCTTCGATTCATAAGCAAATTTTATGTCATTATTTTGTGTTGTGGATCTTAGGGATGATTGGTCAATGCATTATTTGTGTTATTTGTAAATCTTGGTGCCTCGTATCAATTTGAGTGTAAGTTAGAAGATCTAGTTGACTAATTTATTGTTCATCAGTGTATGAAGGCCAACTTGGTGGATGTAGTGTGTCACGGATATTTGAGGAGTTATTGTTTAAGTGTTTTTGTTTTCTAGCATTTTGATTTACATCCTCACTATGTTGTGGCCAACTTTTGTGGATGCACATTGAATATTATGCATGATTGGAGCTAATAGTTTGTCAATATTTCTTATTTTGTTGAAGTGGACCTAAAGCGATTAAATCCCTTATAGTGGATATATATAAATGATCGATTATATCATTTTGATATATGTTTGGTGTGAGTTGATGTATGTTGTGAATATCAAAAGGTCAATAGAGCAATTATGCACAGTTTCACTTGTGCATTAAGGATTTTGTGAAGTGAATTAGAGCAAAACAGAGCAGAAGAGCAGAATCAGTCAAAATTTTAAGAGAGCAATTGATGAGCTTAATCGAAACTATAATCAAGCATTTGTAGATGCTACTTTCTCAGTTCAATCTTTGGATGTTATCCAAATATTTGTAAGGCAGTGAGCCTTTCTATTTTTTAGCAGTGAGATCTAGTGAGTGTGCCTGAATGCAAGTGCATTCCCATTTTGTAAATTTTCCTTTTGAGTATACTCAGACAATATTGTGGATTGACCTCCATTGTGGCAGTTCCCCTAACAAGGTTTCCATGTAAAAATCCTCGTGTTATGGTGTTGTGGTTATTTATCTTATGTGCATGCATCTTTATTTTGGTTGAATGTTATCAATACTTTAAGGATCAAATTAATAAAGTTAAAAATTGCACATTGATTCACCCCCCCTCTCAGTGTTGCTTGATTCCAAAAATTGGTATCAGAGCTTAGTTCCTTAGAAGAAGTTTCAAAGCTTTGGGAAGATCTTGGAAAGTGTTTCAATGGATTCAAGCAGTCTTCAACAACAACTTATAGTGGCCCTAGATGATTTTGATAAGGCAAAATATGAAGTCCGGGAATTACAAGCAAATCTCATGAATGTTGAGAGATTCATCGAGTCATTGAAAGAAAAAAATCAACAATTCTAGGGAGAAGAGGAGGGAACTCTATGATCAGATCAAGTAGGAAGACAACAAATGCATTATAGATGAACAACTGAGTCAAGCCCTGAAGGAAAAGACAAAAAAATGTGAAAAGTTTTCTAGAGATAATGCAGTCCTAAAGCATGAGACGAAATCTATTATGATGAGGATGACCAAGGAGATTGAAGACAAGAAGAGGAATGAAGAGAAGCTTGCTCAATCCTTGAAAGAGAAATATGAAGAATGCAGTTGAATTACTAATGGATTCATTCAATTGGAAATTGAGCTAGAACAATACAGACACAATGAAGAAGAGCTTGAAAAGCATATTGATGATCTTAGAAATGAACTTGCTACTGCAAATGAATTCAAGGAGAAGTTCAAGATTAGCTTA
The DNA here is from genome assembly GCA_007258455.2 of Sequoia sempervirens. Classification (NCBI taxonomy): domain Eukaryota; kingdom Viridiplantae; phylum Streptophyta; class Pinopsida; order Cupressales; family Cupressaceae; genus Sequoia; species Sequoia sempervirens. The sequence continues at coordinate 9,302 of VDFB02013359.1, read as the reverse complement.
GCCAAGCTTGATGAACTGATTAAAAGTCAGAGGACCGATGGTGACAAGTGAGGTCTTGGATATGAGAAAGGAGAAAGTTCCAGATTTGGACAAAGGATATTTAGACGAGGAAATCAGATGAACAATGCTAGAAGGCATCAGGTAAGACAACCTAATGCTCAAATATTTAATGGTAATTGTTATGTTTGGAATAAATGTGGTCATATGGTGGATCAATGTAGAAGTAGAATTATTTCAAGTCGTCCATCATTCTTCGGTCAGTTCTTTAATTGTAACAAGTATAGTCATAAGTCAAATGAATGCATAAACATGATGCACAACTCTTACAAAGATGTTAGATGTTATGCATGCAATAGATTTGGCCATATTGCTAACTAGTGCAAATCAAGAGAAAATTAGTGGAACAACTGGACTGGACAAAGAAATGTGGTGTGTTATAATTGCAACAAAACCGGTCATATTTCTATATTTTGTAGAAGAGGTCTGGTAAATCAAAGAAGAAACATGCAAAAGGATGAAAAAGGAAAAGGGAAAGTCACTACAGATCAAATTAGGAAGCAAATGAAGAAGACATGGGTGAAGAAGAGTCCCTCTATTGTAGAAAATGAGCTAGCACCAGAATCAGCTTTTAGTAATTCCTCTGAGAATTAGGTTAAGGCCTATGGCCTAGGGGGAGCTGTCAAGAAAAATCCTTCAAACCCCCTGCCGTAATTGACACCGCAATGTGGATGAGTGCAGTAATTGCATTGATGATCTACAGATGTTGAATAGTTGGAGAAAGTATTTATGCAGAATTGAAGGTCTGCAAAAGAGTTATCTTTTAGAGTGTATGGAAATAGGGTATCCAGATGAGTTAGGGAAAAAGTATTTATTGTGTCAAAAATTTTAGGTGTTCGAATGATAAAAGCTCGTTTCCATCTTTCATTTGTCATTTTGAATTTTGAGAAGAAGAAGTTTGAAGAGCTCTGAAGTGAACTTTGGAAAAATTTGGAAAGTATTCAAGTGTGAAGGCAATTCGAATATTGAACCCTAATCCGGAAAAAAAAAAGGTATTTATCGGGAAAACTTGTAAACCTGTGAAAATGGCTACTCCATTGGTAGTTGAAGTCAAGGATAGACCCCGTCCAAAATTCAAGTGGCATCCTTTCAAGTTTGTTGAGACTGAGCCCTTAGGTTTATTTTCATTTATTTCATACAACGTCTTGCATATCAAAGATATTAGGGCATACATTCATGCTAATATTGAGGAATTAGGAAGCTTGCAACTACTGAATTTGTATTCAAATCACATTGTTGGAGAAGATTTTTGTGTTAAGCCCGAATTCAAAACCCTAGAGGAGAAGAAATTCACACAGATTGTGAAATTCCCCGTGTTTGATGAAAATGAATAGGTCTGGTATATCTTAAGTCGAGTTCATGTATAATTTATGTGGTTGAGTTGACCTTTCAAGATTACAAAAGAAGCCATAAGCACTGTTACAGGCTTAAATTCCTCCAATGGATTGCCAATTTTGAAGTCCGTGAAGAATCAAACAGTCACTAATGCAATTGGTTCGATATTTGATAGAAGAGCAATGACAATTGATAACATCATTGATGTGGGTGTGAAATTTTCCTCGATGGTCATTGGTTACAAGATATATCACTCCATCTGAGAAAATTTTGTATCTGGTACTACCATATATGCAGCATATCAGATGGTGAAGGAGAAGGCAAAGTATGATTTATATGAGTTGCTTCAAAGTCAGCTTATGGAGAATCTTGGTAAGATAAAGAAAGAAAAGAAGAATTTATTTAAATATGGTAATTTGTTATTGTGTTTGTTCTTTTATTTCATGAATGAAGTTTTGGGAGTCGAGAAAGTGCATTGGAAAAATGATAAGCCTATTGTTGTTTAGATTAGAGATGTGTTGTATGGAATTGGTGATATGCAAGCCAGGAAAACTGCAATCTAGGGATATTTCAAGAACTTTCAGAATGTGATGTGGGCTAGGGAAATAATTCCTACTTCTATTGTGGAGAAGTACAAGGACACAATATGTTTTATGGTGGACATTGATCAATGCTTGATGGAAGCTACAAAACCTAGAACTGTTTGGATTATGCCAATGGGTTATGAAGTTGAGAGAGCATCTTGGAGCTATATGCTCAAGATTTGCTAAGTAAGCCTTTGGATCTGTCTAAAGAGAGGTTTGGAACATATGTAGAGAAGAATATGCAAGTCCATGAGCAATTGAAGAAACCAATGATAGTTCAGAGAGTAAGGAAAGAAGTGGAAGTTTTTGCAGAAAGCATGGGCATATCTAAAGAAGTTGTAAGAGAAGCCAAAAGGATGAGAGAACAAATTGAAGCCAAAAAGGAAAAAGAGCTTCCTAAAACTGAATCTGCTAGTCCGGTAGCATCCTCTACTTGAACTAGATCAACAAGGAGCTTTGCACCCTATCTGGTCATGCAAAGAAGTCAACCCTTGTAAAAGCTCAAGTTAAGGCATTTGGTAAAAGGAACAAGGATAAGAGCACAAGAGTGTATACAGTTGTTTTAGAAAATGAAGAGATAGAATCTGATGAACAAGTTAGAGAAATAAAGCATATGGGCACCCAAGCATCAACAATATTCACTAAGGACAAATCCTCTGGTGAAGAGGAGAAAGAAAAGAAGAAGATGAAGCTTGAAAAACCAGGTATGTCTATGAAAGAAGTTGAAAGAGGTATAATCAAGGATGGTAATCTTAAGCCCCTATGTGAAGTGTATGGTACCTTTGATAATTTTAGTCAAAGAGTTCTTGAGGAGGCTACAATACAGTATTCGAACAATTTCAACATGACTCTTGTTGAGATAATGGCACAGCTACCTAAGGATCTGTATAAAATTTTGGAGATGAGGAGAGTTAATGCTAGAACTGAAGAAGAGCAACTGAGAGAATGAATTCTTGCAAATCTAAGTCCGGTAATGTCTATTGAGGAAATGAAGATAATCCTAAAAGAAGAAAAAAGATAATTCAAGAGAAAAACTAGAGTAAAAATGCTTATGATGGGTAGGACTGAAGAGGTTGCAAAAGAAACTGAAAGAATTCTAAAGGAAGTTTTATTAAAGAACATAATTGATGTTGTTTCTAAAGAAGTGCATGTGGAATATATTTCATTTGTTCCAGTAAATGAAGAGGTTACAATTGAGGACATTCAAATTCCTCTTGATGTGCATGATTTAGAAGTACCTATGGAGACTGGAGCTCCTAAAGCTGTGTCGGTTGAAGAAAAGGAGATATTAGTTGAAGAGGTTGAAATTCCAAATGACAAGGAAAAATATGTAGCTAAGGAAACAGTGGTTGAGGAAAAGAAGGTTGAAGTTAAGGGAGTTCCAGTGGAAGCAAGAGACACTGCAGAGGCAGTGAATATATTTCTAGAACAACAAAAGGAAGAATTTTATCTTGAGTTGGGAGAAGGTTCTATTCATTTGTCTACTTTGTCCCCAATTCAGAAAATGAAAGTTGCATCATTTGCACAAGTTAAGGCTAGAGAAGAAATTCTGAAGTCTCACATTGAGGACAGTGGTTTATTGAATCTTGCATCTGGTATTCTAGAGAAGATCATGCCCACTCATGTTAAGGATCCATTTGGTTCTTCCTCCGGTGAGCTGAAGAAACTTATTAATTCGATAAGTACTTATTTTGAGTCACTTGAGAAGTCAACTTTGGTCAAGGTACAAAAGGAATTTGATGGCAAAAGGTTCAGTAGATTGAAAGGTATAATAGCTAATGATAAATCTCTATTAGCTACCTATGTGAAAAATGTTCAAAGTGCTCTATCTGAAGGTGGGAAGATCTATAAGTCATTTTTTTCTTTGTCAAAACTTACTAAGGACAATGAGAAGATGATTAAGGATCATGAGAAATAGTTAGATGGTATTTCTAATGCTTTTGATCCTTTAAATGTTTCTGTTGGAGATCAAGAAGGTCAAGTTATATCCCTACTTGAAAAAATAAAGAGTTTGAAGCATGATAATGACATAATTGTGAAAAGAGCTTGTGAACTTAGAAGCCTAATTGGTCCAAAGATGGAAACTATGTTGAGTGCTTTGAAGGAAGCATGAGATGCTTTGGCGGTCAGTGATCCGGTGAACCTTGAATCAATAGAGATGCAATCTTATTTACTTTGTGGTCACATAACTATTTTGGAAAGCCTTAAGAAGTGTTGGGACATAAGCTTGAACCTGATGAAGACAAATTTTGCAGATATTTTGTAGTTTGTGTAAGTTGTAGAAACAAGTCTGTACATATGCAGTTTGAAGTTTATGTTTGTTTATAGAAGTTTTGTATGTGGATTCCCCATCTTTGCCATTAATTTCAAAGGGGGAGAATAGAACAGTGAAAAATGTATATCCATCTAAGGGGGAGTTTTAGTTTTGAGCTGTGGATGAAGATATTTTTGGAGTTTTGGTTAGCAGTGTACCTATGTTGGTACTGATCTAACACTTAGTCATTTTTCACTAAGTGTTGCCATCAATGCCAAAGGGGGAGATCGTTGGCAAGAGACACTGCACATGTTTTCTAGTGGTGTCATTGATGGAAACCCTTATCAGTAAGACGATCCGCACATCATCATTTGATCATACCGAAAGACAGATTGAAGATCAGTGATTATCTATTAAGCTAGAATAGAGCATCCAATAGATTTGTGGATCTCAGGGAATTTTGGTCGATGCATTATCTATGTTATCTATAAATCTCGGTGCCTCGTATCGATTTGAGTGTAATTTAGAAGATCTGGTTGACTAATTTTTTGTTCATCAGTGTATAAAGGCCAACTTGGTGGATGTAGTGTGTCGCGGATATTTGAGGAGTTATTGTTTAAGTGTTTTTGTGTTTGAGCATTTTGATTTGGGTCCTCACTATGTTGTGGCCAACTTTTTTGGATGTGCATTGAATATTATGCATGATTGGAGCTGACAGTTTGTCAATATTTCTTATTTTGTTGAAGTCGACCTGAAGCGATTAAATCCCTTGTAGCAGATATATATAAATGATTGATTATATCATTTTGATATATGTTTGGTGTGAGTTGATGTATGATGCAAATTTGAGAAGGTCAGTAGAGTGATTATGCACAGTTTCACTTGTGCATTAAGGATTTTGTGAAGCGAATTAGAGTAGAACAGAGCAAAAGAGCAGAATTAGTCAAAAGTTCAAGAGAGCGATTGATAAGCCTAACCGAAATTGTAATCAGGCATTTGTAGATGATACTTTCTCAATTCAATCTTTGGATGTTATCTAAATCTTTGTAAGGTAGTGATCCTTTCTGTTTTTGAGCAGTAAGCTCTAGTGAGTGTGCTTGAATGCAAGTGCATTCCCATTTTGTAAATTTTCCTTTTGAGTATACTTAGACAATATTGTGGATTGACCTCCACTGTGGTATTTCCCCTAAAAAGGTTTCCACGTAAAAATCCTTGTGTTATGGTGTTGTGGTTATTTATCTTATGGGCATGCATCTTTATTTTGGTTAAATGTTATTAGTACTTTAAGGACCAAATTAATAAAGTTTAAAATTGCACAACACTAATTCACCCCCCTCTCAGTGTTGCTTGATTCCAACACAAGGCAGTATTGCTATGCCCTTGTTACAACAGGTTTTGTTGATCACAGTGGCCACTCAGGTCACAATAGATGCATGGGGCTCTCACCTATATGGGGGCCGGTGTATACTATTTGAGAGATGGAGGAGTGTAGGATAGTGTTTGCATGGGGGTGCAACATGCTTGCACACCTGTACCATGACCTAGGTAGGTATGTGCATTATAAGTTTTGGAGCCTAACAACATACACCCTGCTGTAGGTGTGGGCCTTTTCCCACATTACATGTACATGGCCAGAGGGATATCCACGGGTGTGGGATTATATAGTACCAATGGCTGATTGGTATGAGCTAATTCAACAGTGGAGGCACAATGACCTATAGTTCTAGCGGCTATAGTTTGACACTCTACAACCCAGCCATGTCAGGTGGTGGCCCCACCAGTTTTTCTGTTGGGTAGATGATGGCAAGTTTCTGAGGAACCTATAGCATGAATTTTTTTCTCTTAGGTCACATCAATTTTGTTATCATGCCATAATACTGGACCAGAGTCATGTGACAACACAACCGCATTCAAACCATCCCCCTGCAGTCCCATCTTATGCACGGGCCATGAGGAGCGCCACATGGTTAGACGATCATCGATGACCCACCATCACTGATGTCGTCTTTTCTAATAATGATGTTGAGGACTGGGACCTATCAAAGATACAGTCAGTCGATAATGTAGGGGTGGTGAGAGGTTATCAAGCTTGGTGGGAGGCACATGGTCTCCCTCCCATTTTTTTGGTGGATGCCCCTAGCGGGGATCCTAGCCTACAAGGAGAGGCACCACCAAGGGTGAGGCAGAGGCTAGAAGATTGAGGTGTGGAGTAGCAGTAGTAGGAGGGCAAGGAGGAGGTTGTGACAGTGGAGGTGAGGTCGAGGCATTGACGGAGGATGTCTTCTCCCCCACCTATAGTCCTAGTCTCGTCTACACCACTAGATTCTGTCATCGACCCTATGATGGCTTTAGTAGCATTGGGGGTAGCACCAAAGGTAGGCTGTGTAGATCCCAACGTTGCACCACTTCCTGATCACATTGGTACCCAGGATCCTATGTATACTAATTACATTATGTTATTTCACTTTAGTACTTTCAACTTTTCATCTCATGTATATATGTTTTGCTTTGGTTTTATATATATATACATCATGTGGTACTAATATATCTCTTCTCTCTGTAGTTGTAGTGGATACACAGGGATGGATTGGGCTCTTTGTTCAGTGCATATTAGAGGTGGCCCTTATCATGCCAGTCTAGGGGCCCATCCTTATTGCTTACCAACCAGTCACAATAGGGCGATATGTCTCACTCTTCAATTCGGTTGTGTGTATGAGGATGACGTATGAGGAGGCACAAGTGGAGATTGTACAAATGATAGCCAAGGCCACTACTTCTTGAGGACAGAGGGATCAAGTCTTAATAGAGCTATGGGTTGCCTTGGCCAAGTGAGATGTGGCTATGCCGAGAGTAGAAGGTGTCAAGTAGGCATGTGATGCTCTTCAAAGTCAGCTCGATGACCTCACAGGGTAGCCAGTAGGGGATCGACATCTCTAGGACGCGCTCAAGGTGGTAGAGATCCAGATAGCCTCCCTTGAGGGAGATATCTGAGGATTTCACGCAACACTTTCTATTTCTCGATCACAGAGGGCTCGTTTTGTCTCGACCATTCAACCTCAACACCAGTCACCTCAAGACCCAAAGGGCTCGGGGAGCCACATGCCCGGTGTTTAGACCGCCATTTTGTATATCATTTTTGTAGCCACGATACACATTTTGTAGATCATTTTTTATGTATAAAAATTGATACATATATACAATAGCCACTTATTTTTTGTTGACGGTGGCACGATACATGTACATGACATTGATATTTATATATATATATGAGATACCAATTTTGATATCATGGTGTTATTTTTTCTATATGTATACTTATTTTCTTTCATGTATGACCATGTGATGGATGTTGTATGTATGGATGTATGTTAAATTAAATGCTATCATGATTTAATAAACACACATGGATGTATGCTAATTAAATACAATGATGATCTAATTGCCTAACTAAAAGACTTAATGTAATACATGGATACATAGCATAGTAAAACACATGCATGTATGCCTCTCTCACACACACATGGTTTCATCATAACACAAAAAAATTATAATGTGTTCATGAAGGGATGCCAACACGTGTGATGCTATTACCCGAGAAGTGAACGTCACACATGTGACACATAGACACTATGCATATTATTGATGAAGGTGCATTACATTAATAGGCTCTTTTAGAGGTGTCCCATCCATGGGCACAAGAACCATACACAAAGATGATAATGTAAGGGCCTAGCCAATTAGGACTGAACTTCCCCTTTTGATTAGGCGTTGCATTTTCATTTCTCTGATTCTCATAGAGAACCAAATCACCTACCTTAAAAGTTCTAATCTAAGAGCACCTTGATTATATTTCCTAGACAAGGATCGTTGATAGGCTTTAAGGTGGTCGAGGGCCTGTAATTGGCACTCATCAAGCATCTCAAGTTGATGCAAATGATTAGATCAATAAGTTTCATCATCAATTAACCCTTTAATGGAAACCTATAAAGACAAAATTTCCAACTCCAAAGGCATGATAGCTTTGGTGTTGTACACAAGGTTATAGGGCGTTGTTCATGTCGCCATACGAATACTCGTGCAATAGGCCTACAAAGCGTACATCAATTGAATGTGTTAATCCTTACCATGTTTATTCATTGTTTTATGAAGAATGAGCTCAATAGTTTTATTAGATGCTTCTGCTTGGCCATTAGATTGTGAATAGTACAGTGTAGAAAATGTATGTTGAATATGTAATTTCTCAAGAAATTGCTTCACTTCCTTGTTCTTAAATGGCATACCATTATCAAAAACCAAGTTGGAAGGCAATCAAAAGCAAGCAATGATGTTATTTAGAAGAAATATAAAGATAGCTTCAACGGTGGTGGATTGAAGTTGTCCACTTTGTGAAGTAGTCAATAGTGGCAATGATAAAGATATGTCCTTTAGAAGGAGGTGATATTTTTCCAATAATATCCAACCCCCATTTTTCGAATGGCCATGGAGAGGTTTGATTCTGTAACTCTTGAGAAAGAGCATGAATGAGATGACTATGTTGTTGACATTGCAAACACTTTTCAAAAAAATCAAAGGATTCTTGTTCCATCATTTTCCAAAAGTATCCCATGTGAATTAATTTTCTCACTAGGGATTTACCACCAAAATTTCCACCCCTAGAACCTGAATGGGCTTCCTTAAGGGCAAGGGGTATTTTTTCCTTAGTGATACATCGAAGAAGTAAACCATTGTAAGATTTTCAATAAAGAACATCTAACAAGACAATGTAGCAAATTGAAAGTTTCCATATACGAGTGCGATCATTTTTCCTCATATCATTGGGAAAAATTTTGGTCTTTAGACAGTTGTAGATGTTGGAATACCATTCTCTCGAGTCCACATGAGAACACATGATCTCGAGCAGCAGATTCAAGTTGGTCTAAAACAGTAGGAGACTGAAGGATATGAACCACAAAGTGTTATTATTCTTTTGTATCCTTATCAGAAGGTACTAGGGAGGCAATGCTCGCCATGACATTTGCATGTCAGTTTTCTCTCCTAGGGTCACTTTCTATTGTGAAAGAGGAAAATCGATC
>VDFB02013358.1:0-103853 GCA_007258455.2 Sequoia sempervirens | reverse complement strand
GGGGCCTAGTTTGGCCCCCCATGATCTTTCACTAACCCATATCTTGTTGAACACCTAAAATACTAAGATAGGGGGGTTGAATCAGTATCCCTCTAAACCAATTAAATATAACCCATCCAACAAACTGAATAGACTGCAATGAAGAATGAAAGCATGAATACAATTATATAATTGCATGATACATTAACACCAACATTTTTACGTGGAAAACTAAAAAAGGGAAAAACCATGGTGAGGGTTAGCTCACAATATATTCAATCCAGATATAAGATATTACAAAGGCTCATGTTGGAGTATGAAAACACTGAGAGGGGGGATGAATCAGTGTTTTAATAGCCAAAATCAATTCAATTGTTTCCTATAACACATTGTTTCTTTGTTATAATAGGATGTTGAATTACAAGACTAAATTGCATATGACATGAAAACTATATGAATCACAACACCATAACACAATGATTTATGAGTGGAAAACCCTCATAGGGATAAAAAACCACTCGAGAAAATCTATTTCACTGGCTTAAGAAAATCCCACTAAAATCCCACTAATTATAGAGCCTCAATGGCTACTTTTTTGCCTCACTAGCAAATCCTCACTAACAAAGGAACCTCACTAGTTACAAATATGCCTCACTAGCAAAGGAACCTCACAAGTTACAAGTATGCCTTACTAGAAAAACCTCAATGGTCTTAATGACCAATCACTAATAAAAGAGGAGATATAAATTTAGGGGGTTACGCTATTGCGATACACTCCACTACTCCATCTCTACATCATCAAATCTATGAAAAAAATTAGCATTTAATCCTTCTTTGCAAAATTGATCTTCAATGTGCACTATGAACACATTGATAAAACAATGAACAATTACCTTTGCATACACCTTGACTAGAAATATCCTTTGTATGTGTAGACAGATGAAAGAAATAATGATATTTATACAATCATATCTTCTGTGATAACTGACATTCACATGGACATTAACTTGTACAAATTTAAACTCTGACCTTACTGTAAACTAAACTTCAAAGCCTTGTGATTTCATACACAATGCATTAACTTGGACATGAAACTCTTTACAAGAAATTTTTATCTTGAGCATCAAATAAAGACTCAACTTCACACACCTTGACCATTAACCCTCTTTGAAAGAAAACACAAAGTCTCTATTTTAGAAACTTATGATTCTAATACCAAACAATAAATAGAAGAAACCATTTGAAGAATCCCTCTATATTAGAGTAGTTCATTTCTTGAATGTTTCATTTAGATTTGAATCTCAAGAAAATTACTCTGCATTTTCAATACAATCTCACATTCAGATCATTCATCTTATGCACTTCCAAAAAAAGAATCAAAAAATTTGTTGAAATACATTAGATCTCTTCTCCATTTTGTTTATTCACGACCCTGTGTGAAACAAAACTGAAGACACAACTCACAACGTTCTTACTGTGCTCAATACACTAGCACATAGACAAAATCCATAAAGGTATTCAAAACTACACACACTCTGTTCTTTAAACCCTCACTATTAAAGAAAAAACCTCAGTAGCAAAAACCTCCTTCAACACATTCTTAGATTACATAATATCCATTAGCCTGCACTTCAATATTCCTTTTTTTAATGATCACTGATAAAAAATAGTTATACATTGAATCACGATGACTTGCAGTTACCTTTTAAAATGATCCCTTGTAAAGTAGCCATTATCAACTCCAAATTCCAAAATTTGATACTTGAACCTTGCCAATGTTTGAGTTAAAACATAGTCTTTGGTTCCTCAATAGTTTCGAAAGATTGACCTGTCACTGGTAAACTAGAAAGGAGTTGGCTACTCTATATAAGAAACTCCCTTAAGTCATTTCTAAAGTAATAGATTTATAGTAATAATATGTCACAAAGCAGCATTGATATAATTTTTTCACAAAGTCTTCCATTTAGGGTTTTAAAGACAAGCTTCAAAATAATGAGATAAACCTTAATCAACTTCCAAAACTGACTTTTTCAACCAACTCCTTTTTTTCCCATTGACACATTGCAATGAGTGAGCCAAGAAATGCATAAAAGGTTATTGTATCAACAAAATTGTATGAACAAACTCCTATGAACAAACGTGTATCAAAGAACTTGTATGAACAAACTTGTATAAACAAGACAATGGTTATTGTATACATTCTTGACAACATCATGCACCTATTAAACACCAACCAAGTAACTTGTCACACCATGTCATGAAGCATCAACACCAAACAAGTAACCTTGTGATACCTTGAAGAAACTCACTCAACCTATATCAACAAAGCACCAAGACAATCTCTTTGACATCAATGAAAAAAAATTCCCAACAAACTCCCCCTTTGGCATTGATGTCAACCAACCTTTACATCTACACCTATCAACCAAGCTTTGCATCTACACCTATCCTAGTTGCTCTTCTCCCCCTTTGACAATAATGACAAAGAATTACTGACTCCCCCTGGCAAGAAGAGATCATACACTGTATGCAGAACATCACTGACACACCATGGGTAACACCAAGTCATTATCCACAACACATTGTCCACAATGATTAGGTTGGTAACAATGCGTTGGAAAGAATATGCAAAATACTGGTAAAATGATGACTTTCCATTTACTACCCCTGTTAATGTTTCCAATAAAATGTACCATGCTACTCTATGACTGAGAAATGAAGGAGATAAATGTTGTTCCATGTGACTAAGAAAAATTGTACTTACCTTCATTCACTATTATAAACAATTGTAGAACTCTCCTTGGGCTGAGGCATCAATTCATAAACACCAAAATGACAAGTAGGCCACAAGTTACTGCCAATCCAAAGTATAGTGTCATTAGGGACTGTCATCTTGATACCTCATTGTGTGTTGTCATCTTAAAAAGGAAAATTCAAACTGAGGAAGCTCACTATAAAAAACCCTATCTTCAAGCTAGTAGCAAAAAATTGTCAGTCACAAGACATTGAACTAACATCAAGCACCAAGAATAAGCATAAATACCATTGTACAATAACCAAGAACCCATAACAAATTAGAGTCAAGAATCCTTAGTTGAGAACTAATTTCATTTAGGGGTATGTGCAGGATCATGGTGTTCCAAAACATGGTGATATGATGGGTATGTGTAGGGCATGTGGCTGACGACTTTTTTTTACCCAAAATAGATGAAATAAAAAGGGTTTTTAAAGGAGATTCTTAGCTTTCCATCAATATAAATTATGATTTACTCTGAGTTTAATAAATAATTATTTTTCTTTTTCTATTTGAACTTCAACTAAAGTCTTGATTGATAGGCTGATTGAAAAACATCTATAGGTTTCAAACGGTATCACATTCTATGCTTCACATACTATAGGATTTAAAAAAAATGAATTTCATGAAGTTTTGACCAAGTTAAGGTGGTCAAACATATGTTTTTTTATATTTTTTAAAAGTTGTAATAAAAAATTAATAATTAATTTTCTTGGAAAACAATACAAAAATATGCATCACATATGAGGATTCCCTCTACTTATATCTAAATATTATCATTTTATTATTTGTTAGGGTGGTTAGAAAAGAAACTACCTACTTCTTATTTTCCTAAAATTTAAATTTTCTACATTTGAAATTTCAGATTTTCACTAAATAGATTTTTTTTAAAATAAAACCTAGCAGTTTAGAAACTACATTCAATTTGCTATAGATTCTATTCTTACATATTTTTAAAACAATATAGATAACTTATTCAAATTTTTATGTCAAATTACGTAACTCTAATTTTTCTAAATTTTTTGCCACTTAAGGGCCTGTTTTTTCCATGATGATCCTGCACATACCCTTAGTGTATAATCATTACACTATTGTATACTCAACATTCACCTTGTGAGGACAACTTGATGAAAAATCTTCACTGTTCACTATTTCAAGAACAAAGTCTACATCTTTAGCACCTGTACAATTGTCACTTCTACAATAATATTTACCTCAAGGTAACCGTAAACAAAGCCTTATTATATCTATTATGGCCTTTATCAAAAAATCTATTTTCAAGAACAAGCAAAGACAACTTTAACCAATAGATGTTGATCACTGAATATTGAGAACACTGTATAATGGCTACTCAACTATACAACCATTTGCAACAAATAAATGTATCAAGTACACTGTCAAGTATTAGAATCTGGTATGAAAATGTCAACAAGCACTATTATCTTAAAATATTAACATTAGGACTCAAGCTCCTATTTTTCACTTTGTTAAAAAAAAAATTGTTATTCCCACATTTCATTTAAAGCATTATGAGCATCCTTCAATTTTCAACTCTGCAAAGCCCATCATTGAGTACATTAAAAGAAAACAACATTATGCATCACACCCTTTGCTTGCAATGTCCATCAATCACTGAATTATGTGTAAAATATTTGGAGCAATTTTTTTTACCATCATCTCCTTGTGAAGTTTAAAACCCTTTCTTGTAGTGTCTATATGAGTATGTAAACTCATTGGAAGGCAAGCCCCTCTCAATAATTTCATCAAGCAGTTCGATAACTTTCCTCAAAATATCCAAACTTAAAGAATCCACCAATGAGAGTAGTATATGTAAGCCATAGTGGTAGTGGGTATGTGTAGGATCATCATGGAAAAAATAGGCCCTTAAGTGGCAAAAAATTTAGAAAAATCAGAGTTAGGCAGCTTGACACAAAAATTTGAATAAGTTATCTATATTATTTCAAAAATATGTAAGAATAGAATCTATAGAAAATTGAATGTAGTTTCTAAACTGCACAGGTTAATTTTTTTTGGGAATTTTGTTTCAGTACATTTGCATTTAAAAGCAAGATTTCAAGGAAAAAATAGAAGTAAGGTGTCTGTCCATTACCCTAACCCACAACAAAATGAAGTAATATTTTTTAATAAAATTTTAGATGAAGTAGAGGACTCATGTCTTGATGTGATGCATATTTTTTTGTAATTTTTTCCAAGTAAAATGAGTAATTATGATTTTTTATTACAACTTTAAAATATAAAACTTGTATCTCATTACCTTAACCCGGGTGAAACCCCTTAGAAATTCATTTTTTGAAATCTTATAGTATGCAAAGCGGAGAATCATTTGTCTTTGGATTTAAAAATGTGATACTATTTAGAGAGGATTATATGTTTTTTCAATCAACATATCAATGATTACTTTAGTCATAATTCAAATAGAAAATGAATAATAATTATTTATTAAATTCAAAGTAAAGTATAATTTATATTGGTGGAAAGTTGAGAATCTCCTTTAAAAACCCTTTTCATTTTATCAATTTTGGGTTAAAAAAAATTGTCAGCCACATACTCTACACATACCCATCATATCACCACTTTTTGGCTCATCATGATCCTGCACATACCCTACTAGCACTTTTAGGAAGACCATTTGATGTTACATCAAACCAGAGTATTATATACAACACTGTCCAAGCACTTACTACCACCATAACACCAATCCATAGAAAAAATCCAAAGTAGAGGACTGAAAGGATGAGAGTACTATCACTGCTATATTGTATTCTTACTATGAGACCAATATAATCATGAATTCCTCTGTATTTTATAGGTATCAAGACATAGCACGACTATCACAAAGAAGGAACTTCCATAACTAAGTACATGTTACAATCACTACAAGGTCAAGAGTTAAAAGTAAAAGCACCACATTTACAAGCAAGGACTACATCATCATTGTACATGAGTATCACTGATAAGACTGGATTGAAACATTTCCCTCAATTCTTGAACAAAATCTTCATTCTTCCCAATAAATGTACTTACATAAATTAAATAGTGGGTTTTTTTTAGATGTTATAATCAATACATGGATGCAGTCATCCCAAAATTGCTTTCCTATAAGTACTAATCTTTGCATATCAGAGAAGATCCACACTCCTTCTACACTTAAGCATTTGACCCAATCTCTAAACTGTGTACGCAGATGCAACTATGCAAAGTATCATTTTATAATCCAATGACTTATTCAAGACAAACACTTGACTATCACTGTCAATTGTCAAGAACATGAAGAATATAACCATAAACACAAGAAAGTGATGATATATTGACCACAAAGAGATCTCCACCTAGTAATGAAGCAAAAATCACTGAGCATTATGCAAATTGGATAGCATGTAAAAACACTTCATATGTGCAGAACATGTTTTGATACACTTATCTCTCCTAGAAAAAATAATCTTCTCAACCCAATAAACACAAGCAACAACTATTAGAATCATATGAACTCATGATGCCACTAACTATTGTGTATGCATTATATGACTATCTCATACTCAAAGACCAACATATTCAAGATGCAAAGAAAGACCATGCATACAAACTATTAAGCACTCACAAAATCACTATATTTTCCCAATTAGAACCAAACTATGATAGATGTACAACCTCATTGAACATGTTAAAGAGATATCAATCCTAATGAGAATCACTTTGATTTGAGCTATTAGTGAGATAAAGTGGATTTAAAGGCATGCATTGATAAGAACATTTGATCAAGTTAAAGATGCTACCAATAATGGAAAACCTTGGAGCAAGCAAGAAATACCTCAGCACCAAGCATGAACGAACCTTCTTATTTTCACCTAGGGGTAAAAGATATGACATTCAACATCTCCCCTAACTCCATGCTACTTTTATGCATTTATAGAAGTCACTTGTGTAGTATGCACAAGCATTGATTCTTCTTTTTCTTTCTGTTGTTTCATTCTCCAAACTTTCTTCTCTAGTTTCTTCTTGTCACCAGACGCTTGTGACTTTGTATTTTTCTTATGTAAGCAATAATTTCTTCTCTCTTGTTTCAAAAACCTAGTTCTACAATACTTTAAAACATGACCATGGTTATGAAATTTGTAACATATTACATTCATATTCCTAGAGAATGCATATTGACAGACTTTTAGACCTTCTACAACAACTCACTTTATGCCTATAACCATTACATTAATAACAATAACCAAGAAATGAAAAATTATACCTCACTAATTGATCTTGCCAAGTAGGTGGAGATCTTGTGGGCTGGTTGGCTCTACTTCTTCCTCTATTGATGTCCTTGAACTGTCTACTATCAGTAGTCCTAATTTCTAATTTCTTCTTTTCTTTAGTTTTAGGTGCAGCAATGTGATAGATTAGATCTATCTTCTTTCTTGGAGTTTTTTTAACCTCAGAACTTTGTCCTTCTTCATAGCCCAAAATTGTAGCTCGTCCTTGTAATGTTTCTTCTTACTTAACATCTCATTCAACTTGTTGGTACTCTCATCAAATTTCAAATTATTTCCTAACTTCTTCCTAACATTCTCAAGATCTTTCCTTATAGAGATTATTTATCCTTCAAGCTTTTGACATTCAACCATTTTGACTTCCAAATTAGACCTTGTCACATGAGTTATCCTTTTTTTTTTTAATATCTAATTTCAAATTGACAATCACATCATCTCTTACAATGTGTTCTTTTAACAGAGAATTTTCCTCTACACTCTTTTTCAATGAGGTAATCTCACTCTCTATATTTTAACACATCTCTTCCTTATCTTTAAATTTGTTTTCCATTTCTTCTTCAACCCGTTTTCTTTCCAAAATTTGAACTTTATGAAATTCAATAGTCTTTTCATATTCATTATGATTATGTACTAAGACTTTATTAACCTTAATAATTTCTTGAAGTCTTACCTGGAGTTTTTGATTCTCTTGTCTAAGGTTTTTAACTTCAACGAGGGAAGCAACAAGTTCTCCTCCATTATCAGTTTCTTGATCATTTTGGTATTCTTTTGCAATCTCTATGAACTAAGATTTATCATTTATTAGTGCTTGGCATTCTTTAGAGCCAAGAAGATTAGAAACATCATCAACCTTTGTAATAGACTCCTCTTTCTTTTGATCCAGACCTTTCTCCTTTCTAGAAAATTTATTTCTATACCTCTTGCCTATTGTACTCCACTACAAGGAACCCTTAACTTGGTTAAAATTTTTGCAAGGGTCTAGCTCTGATACCACTTGTTGGAATATGAAAAAAATGAGAGTGTGGGTGAATCAGTGTTTTAATAGCTAAAATTAATTCAATTGTTTCCCATAACACATAGTTTCTTTGTTATAATAAGATGTTCAATTACTAGAATGTATTGAAATGTGATAGCCAAGAGAAGATACTTGAATAATCATGAAAGTTCAAATGTTTCCAAGTACATAATTGAAATAGCAAGACTGAATTGCATGTGACATGAAAACCATATGAATCAAAACACCATAACACAATGAATTATGAGTGGAAAACCCTCATAGGGATGAAAACCCACTCAGGAAAAATTTCCTCATTGGATTAATAAAATCCCACTAATTACATAGCCTCACTAGCTACTTTTTGTACCCCATTGGCTACATAATATGAATCACTAGAAAAGGAACCTCACTGACAAAACCTCCATGGTCTTAATGACCAATCACCAATAAAAGAAGAGATATAACTTCAGCAAGTTAACTTGTAATACACTCAACTGCTCCATCTCTGCATCATAAAATCTTCAAACTCCATTTCCCTCTTTCATATGCAAACATTCAGTGTTTAATCCTTCTCTACAAAACTACTCTTCAAAACACTATGAACACATTGATAAAACAATGATGAATGATCTCTGCATACACCCTGACTGGAAATCTCCTTTGTATGTGTAGAAAGGTGACAAAAAGTGGCATTTATACAGTCGTGTCTTCTTTGATAAGTGACATTCACATGGACATTAACTTAAATAAATTCAAACTCTGAGCTTACTACAAACTAAACTTTAGAGCCTTGTGATTTCATACACATTGCATTAACTTGAACATGAAACTCTTTACAAGAACTTCTTGTCTCATCAAATAAATACTCAGCTACACACACCTTGACCATTAACCCTCTTTAAAAGAAAACACAAAGTTTTTTTTTTCAAAAATTTATGATTCTAATACCAAACAATAAATAGAATAAACCATTTGAAGAACCCCTCTATATCAGCGCACTTCATTTCTTGAATATTTCATTTAGATTTGAAACTCAAGAAACTTTACTTTGTATCTACAAGACAATCGCACATTCAAATCATTCATCTTATGCATTGCCAAACAAAGAGTCAGAAACTTGGTTGAAATACATTAGACCTCTTCTCCATTTTTTTATTCACAACCCTGTGTGAAACAAAACTGAAGGCATAGTCCACAATGTTCTTACTCTGCTCAATACACCAGCACATAGAAAAAATCACTCAAGGTCTTCAAAAATATGCACAATCTATTCTTTAAACCCTCACCATTAAATAAAAAACCTTTGTAGCAAAAACCCGCTTCAACACATTATTAGATTGCATAATATCCATTAGCCCGCACTTTAATATTCCTTTTTTAATGATCACTAATGAAAAATAGTTATACATCGAACCATGGTGACTTGCAGTTACCTGTCAAAATGAGCCCTTGCAAAGTAACGTTATCAACTCCAAATACCAACCTTTGATACTTGAACCTCGCCAATGATTCAATTAAGACATAGTCTTTAATTCCTTAGAGTTGGTTACTCTATGCAAGAAAATCCCTCAAGTCATTTCTAAAGTAACAAATTATTAATAATAACAAGTCACAAAGAAACTTTGATATAAAGTTTTCACAAAGTCCTCCATTTAGGGTTTTAAAGAAAAGCTTTAAAATAATGAGATAAACCTTAATCAAATTCAAAAACTTACTTTGTCAACCATGCCTTTATACGAAACTCATTTTGTTCCCATTGACGCCTTGCAAGGAGTGAGCCAAGAAATGCATAAAAGGTTATTGTATCAACAAAATTGTATCAAAAATACAATGGCTATTGTATGCATTCTTGACAACATCATGCGCCTATTAAACACCAACCAAGTAACTTGTCACAGCATGTCATGAAGCATCAACACCAAATAAGTAACCTTGTGATACCTTGAAGAAACTCACACAACCTCTATGAACAAAGCACCAAGATAGTCTCTTTGACATCAATGGAAAACAATGCCCAATAGATCACTGCTAGGATGCACTATCCAAAAAGGAGCTCACAACCCACTTAGTAAGAACAAAGAAGGGTTGGAAAAATTTCCTATTTGAACCGATATAGTAGCATCTATCATATTCCAGATTACAGCTCCATTTGATGTACAAAATGGTCTTCATATAGTTTTCTTATCACTTCATTACACACATGTAGGTGATTCACCATACATGTCATAAGTCTACTCTACTCTATCACATTCGTATATCATATATTCCTTTTGCACATTTATAAACAATTCTTCTTACTCACCAAACTCTCTCTTTTTGTCTCATCATCTCACCCAAAAGACTCGATAATGATCTCATATATATATACCCACATTATGTGAAATTTCAATTAGGTTGGCCTAATTAGAAGTAACACACAAAAATTAAGCATGTCCTCCTTAAAGTATTTCATCCACGCATAGTGCCTAAATTTAACACTCAATTTACATCAAGATAGGGTGGCATGGACCTAAATATAAATTCCACATAAGATAGAGTTGCTAAAATATTCCCCACAAAATATCAACTATGTTAGGTCAGCCCAAGATAGACCTAAACAGAAAGTCTTCATGAGCTTATGCAATTTCATCAATCAATCTACCTCAAAACTCAATCTGCATCAAATTCTTATTCAACTGACATTCATTAGCTTATCTTCATCATCATAAGAAAAAGCTATTCTAAAACAAAGAAAATTTTATTTATTCACTAGATACCTGCAAAAGCTCCATATTATAATCATAAATTACATTATCTTTCTTTCTGGGCGGATATTAAGTAAAACCAAAATGTTGCTTTATCTAATGGATTCAAGATTGTAGTTATGATTGTAGAATATTATACCAACATTTGGTGAAGTGTGGACTCAAAAACTAACACACTAAACCACAATAGTGACAAAGGAAATACTTAGCCAAATTTCTGATAAACCATGCTTTTCAGATCAATTGGTATTGTACAAAGATCACCAAAAAAAACTTCCTTGTTAAGCTAGGATGATCATCACAATGTTGCATCAATGACAACACTGGATCAACCAATGTATGTACACTTCATGCTCATGTTGCCAGTCTACATCATTAGTGATAGACTTCCAAACTTCCAACAATCTCCCCCTTTGTCATTGATGGCAATATGCATATTAAAAAAAAATTCGATGACATGATCCAAAACTTGTATCCCCCTTACACTTATAACCTTGTCACTCAAGGAGGTTCCAACATTGTAACTAACACTTCCAAGTGCAAAAAAATGTTTTTCCACTATCTCTCCCCCTTTGACATCAATCGAAAAGGTTATGCAAAGGCTCAATATACCTCCCTTAGATATATATTGAATTTCCCAAAAAGAAATATTTTATACAAAAACTCATAAAGTTAAGGCTTATCAACCAGAAGATATAGATCCTTTGAGCTTCTTTAGAATATCCTACCTAGTGGATTTCCCTTCTTCCCATAGTCTTTTATCTTACGCAAGAGTTCTACACTGTAATTCAAGTTCCACTAGAGTCGCTTCTCCTTCTTCCACAGTATTGGGGTTAAGGTTTATTTATGGTAGTTTATTAGCTTTGACAAGGGCACTAGATATAGGATTATGCTTTATCTTCACTAAGTCCCTTAACATCATATATTGTTTGATTGTTTCTTCCCTCTAATTCTATAAAGAAAATAATTTTTCATGTAGCTGTATAATGTAAGTCTATTTCTAATTGTTCTTATCTCTTGCTAAATCATAGGTATATGCTTCACAACCTATTTGAGTTTCATTTGAGTTCATCTCATCCTTTGTATTTCATGTGTTTTTTGGACATTTCAAGCAATATGATAGTAAGTTTTGTGGTTCCTCTTCACAAATTTGAGTATCCTTCAATTCCTTTATAGCCCTATGATGTGCATCTACACATAAATCCTTTTGATATTATGTAGGCCCTTCTCTATAGTCTTGCTTCAGGTCCTCTTTTAGCTTGTTCTTTTAAACTAGAGACATATACTTTCAACGAATCAACCAAAATTTTGAAATTTTCTATTGTAGACAATGATGAATTAATGCTTATTCCTAGGGTTACCTCTTGTAAAGCTTTCATCACCTCATCCATGTCTTGTGTGCTTATGGTTCTGATTCTAGTTTCATGCTCATGTTGAGCATCATCTACATGCATCCTTCCTTCTTCTATGTTAGCGACTTCTTGCTTTGCAACCTCTTATTTAATTTCAACTGGGGAAATGAAAGAGCTCTTCCTTTTTCTTTTTTTCTCTCCTATAACTTCCAAAGGCTTCAATTTTATTCCTATCTTCTAATTTTGGTCTGATGAGGTCTTGAGGGCTTCTTAAAATCACTTTTGCATAATGTACAACTTCTTCCACAGTTAATAATCCAACTTAGAAATATAATTTTTTTTGGGCTCATATGCTTCCATGAAGCAAAATTCAATAGAGACAAAGAAATTAATGTCTCATGAGAACATTCCCAATACACTCTTAGGTATTCTTATCCTTTCATTCAATTTAATTTGAAGCATTCCAAAGAATATCGCAAGAGCATTGCCTTGAGCATCCGCACCACCAAGGTTTCTCATTAGATTTTTTATCTGATGTGCAACCAGTTATGTCCTTGTCCACTCCACTTTCCCAATTATCAGTAGTTCCTTCATGAAATAGAAGAGTAAACAGATTATCAAAGTACTATACCTGAATGTATGTTTTCTTTCCCTTTCTAATTTCCTTCAGGTTCTTCATCAAATGTTGTCAGAGTAATTAGCGCCAAAATCAGTCATGTTATGTGCAATGTGAATGGTTATGGTAGAGATTGTATAGTCATAATTTGGTTGACAAATTTTGTGTCTAATAATCCTTGTAGTGTACCAAATAGTCAGATTCCTAATTATATTCAATGTGAATTCATTTCCTTCAAGAGTAGCACTTGTCTTCTCCATTAAGTCCTTGACCTTGATAGATTTTCATCTTGGAATTGGTTTGGATGACCAAAAACCAGTTACATCACTAGTAGCTTCCTTGGTTATTGAATATTCACCATCAATCCAAATGGATAATTCATGGATTTTGCTTAATACCATTCCGATGTACTTCATTTCAGTCTTCAAACCACATGAACTTCTACCACACATCCAATTTCCTTTCAATTAGGATTTTGCATTCTGGTTTTAAGGTATTATCATCTCCTTCCAATTCACTTGTCAATATAACTTAATTACTTATTGGAAACTTTTTATATTTTACCATGAATGTATGCATTGATATCCTCAGTTGATAAAACTCCAAAGGGAGTGCAAGAAAATGCACTCACTGGATCATTTAATAAAAATTTCCAAGAATACCTCTTCAATTCAAGTTGCAGTTTCTCTAATACATTTATGACCTTTGGTCCTTCCATTACAACTAAGAATTCTAAATAAAACTTTTTGAAAACTAAGAGCAACAAAATACCTCTTAAACTTTCTCGGTAAAAATTAGGGTTTTGAAGATTTGTTATTGAGAGACGCATCGAATTCTTCTAGTTCTTCTTCTTCACTTTACTTCTCCTTCGCATGTGTATAATGAAATGACTTTGTATTCTTGAGAACACTTTTAATCCTTTGATTTGACTCATCTTAGAAATAAATGCTTCAGATAAAAAGCTGGTAAACTTCAAAATCTTTTATACATAGTCAACTTTCACAAGCTTTGTAAACTTCCGCATTGAAATATTTTCTCTTATAGTTTTCACCAACAACTCCATAACATTCTTCTTCATCTTTTCTCTTTGTGTCAATTCATGACACAACATATTAGAAAGGGGGCCATATTATTTTCAGTAAAGCTCCCCCTAAGTCATAGCTCAGGGTTAGTTACCAGAGGGAAACATCGGTTGCAAGTATGAGCAAGTTTGGTTGTGTTGTCATTGACGTTGTCATTGATTTCAACACAATACAGGATGTTGAAGGTGGTGCATGTATAGTTGAGATGCTGATGAGATGTTGTGAGTACATGGAGGGTGATCCCACAATACTGGTTTACAATTTTTGGCCAAATTGGACACTGAACTGATTTTTTCTAACTAAATCTTCACATTCGGGCACCTATAGTGACTAAACCATGAGGAATTTGAAGATGATGTAAACTAGTGATTTGTGAAATTTTGTTTGTAGATTCTAAATATATTTTTTTCAAAATTTTTGGAATCATATTGCACTTCTTTTTCCATCTCCTTCGAAAACTAGTTTTTTTTAGTAAACACCATTTTTAAGGAGTGATGCTCACCGTATACAACATAATTTTTTTTCCATGAAGGATAAAATTATATATTTTTTGAATTTAGATTTGTAACTATGATCTATCTAGTTCTCTCATTTGATTTCACAGTGTTTTATTGAATATTTTTTGTTTAATCAAGTTTCGAAGTCAAACCAATTACAATTCAGACATAGACGAACCATATACTGTAATATAAATTTCTTTGTATGTATTGAAATTCAATTTATTTTTTGTTGGATCAAGGACTTCAATATCTAGTGCACTGATATTTTTCAAAATTTTATTTTGATAATCTACTATTTTTCCACATGTGCAGAATAGAGAGCATGATTTTCAATGAAAAACCTACATTCACAAGAAATAAAAAATAAATATAATAATCAAATCAAATTTATTTAAAATTATACTTTTTGGGAAGCTTATAATAAGGACTACATACTCACAAAAAAATAAATTTTAAATGAACTCATTTGATGCCCCAAAAGATAAATCAAAAGTGGTTTTTTATTAGCATTTTGATAGTTGTAAAGGAGACTCTGTTATAGGTATGGTTTAAAACTAGTGGGGTTCTATCCAAGGGGGTTTGATCTAAGGTGGTTTGATCAAACACTCTTCAATTGGAATCATTTATGGTGTTGCAGATGTGCTGATATGATGGGTTACCAAGTTCTTTTGAGAAAATTAATAAATAGAGAAGCCATAATTGTGTGTATGTTCAGAATGTGCTCTGATTTGTGCTCCACATTTCTTTTGTTTTGATCCTATGCTTGTGTAGATCTTTGGTGTTGTTTTTGGGCTTCTATTGGTGATATCTCCTAGTTTGTAGCTTTTGGTTTGATGGAGAATGAAAGATATGTTCACCGGTATCTAAACTGGTTTGTCAGAGTTGTTTGTCTATGGACTAGGAGAAATGTTTCTAATACACAGTCCTTCGTTGGTTTGTTTCAGGTCTTAAAAATATAGAATAGGTCATGTAATGGTGTTCTTTGTGTTCTGGCAAAGATGTTTGTGGTCTAGTGCTCCAAAAGTTGAGTTTCAGTATTGTTGTGTGTGTTTGTACAGTTTGAATGGACTGGTGAAAAGTATTATGAGTTTGAAGGTTATTGTAGTTGATGCGGATGAGTTTAAAGGAATCTAAGATGTGTTACTATGATGGGTGAATCATGTTATGTCATTTGCATGCTATCTTGTTGATGTGGAAGCTGTGTGTACTTCAAAGTTCGTTTGTGTCTTCATTAGGTTTGGTCGACCTGGTGTTTACACTTCATATGGAGGATTAATAATTAAGGAAGCATGTGATTGATCCGAGATGATGTTTTGGGTCTTGGTTGAGTATTGATTTGGTCCACTCATTCCTTTCCACTGTGGGAATGTTGAGTTTCTGACCTAATTTGAATTTATGAATTGAAGCATGTGTAGCTGACCTTGGAGAAAGTTTCTAAGGTTGAAGAGGGTATAAATACAAGTCAAGATGTTGCGAATGAATGAATTAGGCAACAAGTTTAAAAAGAAAAGTTGTGCAAAAATGAATTGAAGCAGCAATACTTTAATGTGTTAGATTCCTGAAAGTAGTAAGTTGATGGTGTCTACAATTCTTCTGATCAAAGTTACGGATGTGTGTAATTTTCTATGGTGGATCTTTCTGTAATATTTTGTATTTGTAGGCAGTGAGCCTCCTTCTAGACAGTGAGTCCTATTTGTAGGCAGTGAGCCTCTGTATCTAGATAGTGAGTCCTTTTGGGCAATGAGCCCTTGGTAGTGAGCCTTTTGTATTCAGTTTTGCAACTACTTTATATTGTGAGCTAATCCTCACCGTGGTTTTTCCCTTATTGGGTTTTCCACGTAAATCTAGTGTCTCTTGTGTTAATTTTTCTTTCTATTATTTACATTTCATGTTCATACTTAATAACAGAATAAAGTGGTTGTGAATTTGATAAGTGTTTGAATTTTTGTGTTTGAATTTTCTGACAACTGATTCACCCCTCATCTTAATTGTCTTGTGCCTTTCAACAACATCTACATCAGAGATAAGTACAGATTCTCCCATGTCCTCAATTTCTTCATTATTTCTCCATGCTCTTTCCATTTCCTGCCTTAATTCATTCAAATAAGCTTTCTTTATAGCCTCATTCCTCTATCCTAGATTAGTCTTCCTTCCATTCCTACTTCTATAAAATCTTGAAATTTGTCCAGATTTGTTACAATTGTAGCATACAATCTTCCTCTAATGAATATGACCTACATTTAATCTGTTCTACACTTGTTAGCCTTATGTCCAAATATATTTCATGTATAACAGTATCCACTGAAAGACCTAGCAGTATTAAATCCATTCATCATCTGATTTCTACATTCTGTAGCTTTATGTCCAAATTTCTTGCATAAAAAACCATTGTCTAGTAAACAATCCAACATTCTAATTCATTCTACCTCTACATTCTATAGCCTTATGTCCAAATTTATTGCATGAAAAGAAAAAAACCATTAAAAGATGGGTACCTTTGACAATTTGGTTGTCTAATAGTTAGTTTTCTTGTATTGCTTCTTTGATTTCAAATCTTTCCATAGTTCCTTTTGCTTTCAGTCTTTCGAGATTCACCGATCTTCTTTGTGCTAGATGTCTATTCTGGTTTAGAGCTTTCTCCTCTTTCAAGTCCCAAACCACCTTTATCTTTAGATGCTTTCTATCCATAAATTAACAACATTGTAGAACTTTCCTTAAATTTATCCTCATGAATTCTTGCTTTCTCCAAATCCGCTCTCAGATTTACCACTTCCTCTTCAAGTCTAGTGCGTTCATTGGTCTTTCTTGATATCACTAAATTTAGACAATCCTCAATTTTATTCTTTTCTTCCACTTGTATTTTCTATCTGGTGATGTCTTCATTTGCTTTCTTCAGTTGTTCATTAGCTTCTCTATGTCTTTCTCTGAATTTCTTGATCTGCTCTTTTAGGTTCTTGATGTAGTCATTTGCTTCTTTTAGGTTTTCCTTCAGATTCCCATTCTCATTTTCAATTTTGTTAATATCTTCATGTGCAGTTTTGAGTTCTTCATCCTTGTTCAACATAAGCCTTCTTTTATATATTCAATTATAGAAATTTCTTCCGGAGGAGTAGAGTACTTCCTATCAGCCATATGTTCAAACTCCAAGATCTTTTCAAAGTGGTCAAGCTCCTTCTAGGGATTGAAGCTCTGATACCAATTGTTGAATACCCAAAATACTGAGAGGGGGTTGAATCAATATTCCTCTACCAATTAAACATAACCCATCCAACTAAGTGAATAGAAATAACTACAATGAAGAATGAAAGCATTATATAATCACAGAATTGCATGACACATGAACACTAGTATTTTTATGTGGAAAACCCAAAAAGGGAAAAACCACAGTGAGGGTTAGCTCACAATATATTATATCTAGATATAAGATATTACAAAGGCTCACTATCAGGACTCATTGTCCAAAAAAGAACTCACAACCCATTAAGTAAGAACAAAGAAGCATTGGAAACACTTCCTATTTGAATTGATACAATAGAATCTATCATATGCCAGATTACAACACCATTTGAGGTACAAAATGATCTGCACATAGTCTTCTTATCACTGCAATACACACATAAGTGTGATTCACCATACATGTCATAAATTTGCTCTGCTCTGCCACATTTGCATAACATATACTCCTTTTGTATTTTTTTGCATCATTCTTCTCACTCACCAAAATCTCTCTTTTTGTCCCATCATCTCACCCAAAAGACTCAATAATGATCTTATATATGTATACTTGTAATGACGGAAAAAGGTACCCCCCCTAACATGGGCTTGATTTAGTGTTGCAATGTGTTTAACATATTCACATTAGGTCTTGGGCCCTTGTGAACTAAATGAGCTTATTAGTTCCTTATTTGAAGTGTTGTAACACACTTTCACACTTTTCTAGGGATTTCATAAATAATTTGGCTTCTTTATGCTTTGATTTTCCCTATTTTACATTCACAAGCCTCATTTAATACATCTTTTCAAGGGTAATCCTGACACAAATCAACATCCAATCATAATTTAGGTATGTTTAGGTTGTGTGTCCCAGATTTGGTGGTCTGGGACTCATTGGCCACCTTGGGAAAATGAGTCCCACCTAGGGCTTTGGGTCTTGATCTTGGTTTTACACCTTTCTAAGCATTTTTGAATTTGGTCCCATAAATTTAAATTTTAAAAATTCTTTTATCATTTTTATTCCATTAGACTTGACCTAAGTAAAAGAATAGTAGAATTAATGGTCAAAATAGGCCCCTAAAATATATAGATAAATGTATACAAACCTATTTTATATTTTTTACAAATAAAATTCTACTTATACACTAATAATTATACTAAAACAAACCTTGTTAAAATATAGCCAAAACAAAGGAGCAAAGTACAAGTACACACTTTTACCATTATGATTATTAATGATACTTCTATAGAAAGTAGTACATATGACTGTAATATGTTTGAAAATTAGATTATTTGGTAAAATTACTTGTTAGTAGTGTCAACATTGATTGAATAATTTACCAAAAAATTGAAGATCTTATATAAAAATTAATAATACTTGAGTTAGGAAAAGAATATAGAATATAAGCTAAGCCAAGGCTCCTTGGACATAAACAAATTTAAATGAAAGTAGCAATTGGATCAAGTATTCTAATGCATTAATGATATATTTATTTAAAATATTTGGAAGAAGAAAGGAAGGATATTTTATGTAGCATGCTTATTATTTTATGGTCATAGTTTGTTGAGTTATCATTTATTTGTAATAAAGATAATATTTCAATTTTTTATTTTATTGATACTATAGCTAGTATAATATCTTGCATTATTGTATTATGATTATATAAATAATATTAATTATTTGACATAATGTGACACATAAATTTAAACACTACTAGTACATAGGTTTCATTATAGTTCCAACCTTTTTACATAGAGCCTTGTGTGATGTAACAATACATACTACAATCCAAGAGCATCTATAAAAGAAGATCCAAATTCAAGATTTACACATGAAACAAATATTGTGTAGAGGAAATATGATTTAATTTTTATTATTATTAAGGATAGGATTGTATCTTACACAAACACCCTAGGTCTATTGAGCTTGGAATCCCCATTTTTAAATCACATGATATATTTTTTGATTCTGGTTAGGTTCTATTTATGTCCCATCCCCCTTAAATGATAATTGTAGTTTATAATACTCATTATGTGATAATATTATATAAATATCTCAAATGCACTACTAGTTTTTCATTAGTCTCTCACTTTCTCTTTACTCAAAATCCCTTATATAGGGTATTGTTCTCATTTCAACATTAAACCTTTGTCCTATAAGGTCTCAAGATCTCATTTCAATGTTGAACATTTGTCTTATAAGGTCTCAGTCACATTTCAATGCTGAACCTTTGTTCTATATTAATATTTATATGGTGATAAAAAATAATTTTCTACCTTTGGTCAATGTGATAGTTGTGGGAACATACTTATTAAATTTAAGGGAATTACTAAGTTTTCTTCACATCTTATTATGGATTCTAAAAGATTGTTGATTGTGAGCTCGAGTGAATTTTGAGCTATAACCTATGATATTTGAACTATGAACCAATACATGGAATTAAAGTTAAATATGAATTTACACATAAATAAATTAAATTTTTATATATGAAATAATGATATATGAAGCCCAGATAAAACAATAAAATTAAAATTTCATTATTAATTTTTTAAAAATCTCTAACCTCCCACTTTCTCTCTAAACTTTCTTTAGTTTGTGCCACTCAAATTTGTTTCCTCTAAAATTTAAGACATCAATTTTATTTTAAGTTTCCTATATAATTTTATCAACTTGTAAAACTTTGCATAATGCATTATCCTATATAGTTATATAATCTTGTAAAAGTTTTCTCTATAGAAACGACCATCAAGCTTATTGTGCATGGGAATCATCTAATGTAAGCAACAATATTAGAGATCTTTGAGGAAAAGAAAATTTTCCCCTTGCATCTACCCTTCAAAATCACCTTTTCCCTTTTGTTCTAAAAAACAACTTTTTTCCAAGAAATAGGTAGTTTCAAACTTCTATTAGCAGTTTTGGCATGCATAGTGGTTTCATACTGGATGATTGGTTGTTTTAGAACTAGTAGAGAACATTCTATGACTTATCTTAAAATATAGAACCCAAATAAAACAAGAAGAAAATTAGAAATTCATTATCAATTTGTTAAAAGCTTCTAACCTCCCACTTTTCCCCCACACTTTCATTATCAATTTGAACCACTCAAATTGTTGAGCAACTCAAATTTGAATTTTTTATAAAATTTAAGACATTGCTTTTATTTGAAGTACTTGCAAAGCATTATCCTATATTGTTCTATAAGCTTGCAAAACTTTATAACTTCTAAATGACCATCAAGCTTCAACCTATAATCTTGTTGTGCACATGCCAACATCTCTCCATTTTTTAGAACCTATATGATTGAAACCTGCAAAAAAACAATATTTTTTATCTTGTTCTTTTCATATTTTTTGAATAAAATATTTTAAAATAATACCATAGATTATTGTTGACCATATATCTATTTACTTTATTCATTAAATAGAAAATATATTTATAAATTATCATTTTGAAACCCCTAATACCATCTATCATCAATAAAATATAATATTAGTTTATCATTATTATGAATAACATTTCTTAATCTAATACATCAATCAATTCTATTAAATTTATTAAAATAACCTTTAACACATTTATCAATTTCATTCATTATCATACATGATTAGAATGAATATTTCCTTACATTATTAAAAATATAATATTTTTATAGTACATACCATAAATTGTAAAACTTAATCTCTTACATCTATCAAAATTTAATTTAGAAATTTAAAATGCGCCCATTTATTTAAACGGGCATATTTTTTGCCTGCCAGAAGTTTGTTTCTTTATCAAACTGTTGATGGACGTAAAATGTATATGATTTTCCACTGTAAACGAGACAAGGAGCATGATAATGAAGATATGAGCACGATATATACGTGTTAGATAACATTCTATGACTTATCCTCTTAAAATATTCATGTTAAGGAATTTCTATTCTTTTTCTATCAGCAAGTAAAGCAAAAAGAAACATCTATATTTGTAAACGTTACCCCTACAAAAGTATATTTATAGTTGAGAAAAATATTTCAGACATACAGATAAATTACAAGATGCGACTTGTGCTGGGTTAACTGAAGCCCAAATTAGCAAGTTGCTTTCTTATTTCGAAATGCTTTCTCTTTTTTTGTAATTACTGCTATTGGCATGTGTGGCCAATTTAGAAGTTGTCTTTTCGAATGGATCTTTCCTTTAATTCATTGAAGGTTGTTTTATATATTGAAGCTGCTGGCTGAATGTAATGATTCAGAACCTTGTGATTAATAAGAGATAATCCCCGAGTGTGGACATAGCCATTAAATTGATGGTGAACCACGATAAATCTAGCGTTCTTATTTGTGATTGATTTTAATATTTTATTTCTGCAATTCCTTTTTCATTTTTATTCTGCAATTATATTCAACAATTGGTATCAGAGCAGGTTGGAGAAATTTGGTGCAGGAAATTGTGAAGAACTTCTGCAGCCATGGAAGATGCAGACAAGTGGAAAATCGAAAGATTTGCAGGACAAAATTTCAGCCTTTGGAAAGTGCAAATGGAATCTCTTCTCATCAAGCAAGATCTGTCGAATGCATTGGCTGGCAAAGCCAAAGGGAAAGGATCTTTATCAGATGAAGAATGGGATAAGCTGGACCAAAAAGAAAGAGCTACAATCTTCCTGTCACTCTCCAGCAATGTTTTATTTAATGTCTCTGCAGAGAAGACTACACAAGAGTTGTGGGATAAATTGTCTTCAATGTATGAAATGGCATCTGCTTCCAATAAGGTATTTATTATGAAGAAATTGTATAATTTAAAAATGCGTGAAGGAGGGGTTATGTCCAATCATTTGAATGAATTTAATACATCTGTTACCCAGCTGATTTCTGTAGGCATTAATTTGGATGATGAGATCAAGGCTATTTTATTACTGTGTTCTTTACCAAATAGCTGGGAAGGTGTTGTGATGGCAGTGAGCACTTCGGTGGCTGCCAAAAGCAAGCTGAAATTCGATGATGTTGCAGCCACTTTATTGAGTGAAGATATGCGAAGAAAAAATCAAGAACCCTCATTTGGTGAGGCATTAATGGCTGTAAGTATTGGGAATAGAGGTACAAGTAAAGAAAGAGGCAAATATAATAATCGAAGGAGATCAAAATCCAGATCGTAGTCAAGAGGTAGAACGGGTGCCTATTGGTTTTGTGGCAAGCCAGGCCACATAAAGAAAAACTGCTGGAATTATAAGAAGGCACAGGACAAAGTCAGTAACAATGAAGCAAATGTTGCAGCCGGAAAAGATGATGGATTTTTAATTTTGGCTGTCAGTGACATGACTACAGACTCTTGGGTACTTGATTCTGGAGCTTCTTTCCAAGCTACTTCGTGCAGGCAAGCTTTTACAAATTTCAAAGAAGGTGTTTTCGGTAAGGTTTTTCTTGGTGATAATAAAGAGTGTGAAATTGTTGGTAAGGGTGATATAGTTTTAAATTTAAAGAATGGCAGTAAATGGATCTTAAAAGATGTTAGATATGTTCCTTTGTTGAAAAGAAATTTAATTTCTGTGAGTCAATTAATCACTTCTGGGTGTGATGTTAAATTTTCTTTAGAAAATTGGCAAGTAACAAAAGGGGTTTTAGTGATTGCTAGAGGCAAGAAGTTGGGTAATCTGTATATTTTTAAATGCCATGGTGAAGTGGGAGCTGCCATGACAGTCATGGACAACCATTCAGAAATTTGGCACAAAAGGCTCGGTCACATGAGCAAGAAAGGGCTTGAAGTAATGCTTCAACGAGATCAGCTTCCTAGCTTGCAATCGGTGGATTTGTAGTTTTGTGAACACTGTCTTTATGGCAAACAAAGTCAGGCCAGCTTCTTGAGGACAAGCCATGATCAGAAATCTACTCCTTTGGCACTTGTGCATTCAGACGTGTTTGGTCCTACTGAGGTAACTTCATTTGGTGGTGCAAATTATTTTATTCCTTTCTTGGATGATTGCACTAGAAAAGTTTGGATCTACATGTTGAATAAAAAATCAGAAGTTTTTTCAAAGTTTAAAATTTTCAAGGCTCTTGTTGAAAATCAAATAGGGCATAAGATTAAATGTCTGAAAACTGACAACGGAGGAGAGTTTTGTTCCTCGGAGTTTGATAATTTCTGTGCAGACAATGGCATTCGTAGAATCAAGGTGGTCCCATTCACCCCTCAGGAAAATGGAGCAGCTCAGCGGTTGAATCATACAATTTTAGAGAGAGCTCGTTGTATGCTCTCCAATGCCGGGTTGGGAAAACAGTTTTGGGCAGAGGCGTGCAACACTGCAGTATATATGATCAACCGTGCCCCGTCATCTCGTTTGGATTTTGACATTCCTGAGGAGAGATGGCTTGGGAAGAGAATTTCATATCATCATTTGCAGGTGTTTGGCTGTGATGCGTTCGTGCATATTCCGAAAGAACAACAAACGAAGCTTGATTTCAAATCAAAAAGGTGCATTTTTCTGGGCTATGGAGAAGATCAGTTTGGTTTTCAGCTGTGGGATCCCATTGCAAGAAAGCTTGTGCGTAGTCGAGATGTTGTCTTCAATGAGAAAAAATTCTCAGGTTTGCAGCCTCTGGACAAATCTTCAGATGAATTTTTTGATGTCGATTTATTTGACAATGGCCGTGTTAAGAATACATCAGTCTCTTTCTCCCAGCCTTTAATTATTTCTTCAAACACGAGCACCCATATTTATTCACAGCCTCCTTCATCTATCTTTGCTCCACAACAAATTGTTTGTTCTCTGCCTACTGTCAATGTTCATTCACCGCCTTTACAAGTTAATTCACAGTCACTGTTAATTGAGACTCCAAACAATAATACAAAGTCATCCATCATATCGCTGCCTCTAAATATCAATTCACAGCCTTTATTGAATGATTCACTGCCTTCAAATATCAACTCATAGTCTTTAATAAATGATTCGCAACCATCATATGTTAGGACGCAGCCTTTGCAAGGTCCGCATCCATGTGGAAGTCAAGCGCTGCCTTTATCTCTTAATGCGCAGCCCATTCCAAGTCAAGCGCTGCCTCTTCTAATCCAAATGCAGCCTCTTACTGATCAATCATTGGCATTGGATCATCTACCACCTTCAAACATGCTCGACCAGCCTTTATTTTCCACTGCCCCGCATCCTACAATCAGTACGCAACCTTTATTCTCTAAATCGTAGCCTCTCCTCCATAATTCGCTACCTCTAGTTAATTAACAACCCGTCATAAATAATACGCGCACTCCTGCAGCAAGTTCGCTGCCTTGTTTAGCAAATACATATTCCCAGCCATCTCTACAAACTACGCTGCCTCCATTTTTAAATTCACATTCTCAAGTGGGAGTTTTTGGAGAACAGAGTATTAGAGGAATACAGGGTCTAACATTTGATGAAACTGTTCAAGAATAGGGGAGTCTCGAAATACAGGGCAGTGGTGTTCATTTCCACAATAATCAAGAAAATATAGAGCAAGGAGGAAATTTGTAGTCTGACAGTGATTCTCATTTAAGGAGATCAATACGGAAGCAGAAGTTACCACAAAAATATGCTGATTTTGAGTTATTTTCTGCTGATAACCATGATTATGAATTGTTGCTTTGTGGTGAGGCAAAGCCGGTGACTTTCAAACAGGCTTGCAAAGATGCAAATTCAGTTAAATGGATGGAGGCAATGAATGAAGAAATAGATTCTTTGCATGCTAATGAGACTTGGGATTTGGTTCCACTTCCACCAAATCGGAAACCTTTGAAAAATAAATGGGTGTATCGGGTGAAAGAGGAAGAGGGAGGTCATCAACGTTACAGAGCCAGATTGGTCGTCAAAGGTTTTGCTCAGGAAAAAGGCATTGATTTCAATGAAATTTTTTTGCTAGTTGTGCAAATGACCACTATTCGAGCAGTGTTAGGGTTGGCAGCCATTTGGGATCTTGAACTTGAGCAATTAGATGTCAAAGCTGCATTTCTTCATGGTGATGTTGAAGAGGAATTATACATGGAGCAGCCTGAGGGTTTTGCAAAACCGGGTCAAGAACATCTCTATTGCAGATTGAAGCGGAGTTTGTATGGGCTCAAGCAAGCCCCAAGGCAGTGGTATTTAAAATTTGATAGCTTCATGACTCAGCAACATTTCATTTGTTGTGATTCGGACCCGTGTGTTTATTACAAAAAGCTTCCAAATGGTGAGTTTGTTATTCTATTACTTTATGTTGATGATATGTTGGTTGCTGGCAATAGTGTGAGGATAGTTCGTGAGTTAAAACAACATTTATTTTAGAGATTTTCCATGAAGGACTTAGGGGCAGCAAGGAGGATTCTTGGCATGAATATAATCAAAGATAGGAAAAAGAGAGAACTTAGATTATCTCAAGAAAAATATATTCATAAAATGTTAGATCGATTCAATATGAAGAATGCCAAATCTGTCAGTACTCCTTTGGCTGATCATTTTAAGTTATCCTCAGCTATGTGTCCTAAAACAAAAGAAGAAAAAGAGTACATGAAACGTGTCCCTTACTCATCCGCAGTTGGCAGTTTAATGTATGCCATGACTTGTACTCATCCGGATATTGCTCAAGCACTGGCAGTAGTGAGCAGATTTATGAGTAATCCAGGTAAACAACATTGGCAGGCAGTACAGTGGATATTTAGATATTTGAAAGGTACTTCTGATCATGGTTTATGTTTCGGTGGTAAGGACATTCATCTACGAGGTTATGTTGATTCAGATATGGCTGGAGATCTAGATAAAAGACGTTCTACCACCGGTTATACTTTCACTTTTGCTGGGGCAGCGATCAGTTGGGTTTCAAAGTTGCAACAGGTGGTTGCACTTTCTTCTGCAAAGGCCGAATATATTGCTCTTTCAGAAGGGGCAAAAGAAATGATTTGGTTGCAGCGATTGATAGGTGATTTGGGGTTTCAGCAATCTATTTTTACTCTTTTTTGTGACAGCAATAGTGCTATTCACTTGTCAAAGAATTCAACTTTTCATATTCGGACGAAGCACATAGAGCTGAGATATCACTTCATTTGCCATTGTATCGAAGAGGGGAAGCTGCAGGTACAGAAAATTGACACAAAGCTCAATCCAGCTGACATGTTGACGAAAGTAGTTCTGAGGGAGAAGTTTGAATTTTGTAGAGCTTCTCTTGGACTTGTGCAGCTCTGACTTTAACTCTGCAGTGGTGGGATATCTCTAAGCAGCAATTTGGTCTTCAAGTGGGAGATTGTTGGGTTAACTGAAGCCCAAATTAGCAAGTTGCTTTCTTATTTCAAAATGATTTCTCTTTTTTTGTAATTACTTCTATTGGCGTGTGTGGCCAATTTAGAAGTTGTCTTTTCGAATGGATCTTTCCTTTAATTCGTTGAAGGCTATTTTATATATTGAAGCTACTGGTTGAATGTAATGATTCAGAACCTTGTGATTAATAAGAGATAATCCCCGAGTGTGGACGTAGCCATTAAATTGATGTTGAACCACGATAAATCTGGTGTTCTTATTTGCGATTGATTTTAATATTTTATTTCTGCAATTCCTTTTTCATTTTTATTCTACAATTATATTCAACAACTTGTACCTGAAAAGAATTTTAGTAAGAATTCAAAATTTGAGCATTTTGCAACAGTATTCAGCTTTGAGGTCAATTCAATGATGGATGCACTATATGGTTTGCTTCAAAAATTCAAAGTCCAAGAGCTCAATTATCAGGATGCTTTGAATCTTATAAGATCAAGCTTGGACATTCCTCTTTGTGCACTGCCAGAAGAAGGGAATAATTGCATAGCTCATATATTTAGATCATGCAGACCTCCTATCTTCCCTTTGTGTAACTCTACTGAGAGTTGTACCTTTTTCTATTTGAACAATAAGCAACACTGCA
Source organism: Sequoia sempervirens (assembly GCA_007258455.2). Classification (NCBI taxonomy): domain Eukaryota; kingdom Viridiplantae; phylum Streptophyta; class Pinopsida; order Cupressales; family Cupressaceae; genus Sequoia; species Sequoia sempervirens. The sequence goes on along the minus strand of VDFB02013358.1, from coordinate 76,423 downwards.
GATCCATTCAGCCTCGGTATTTAAGTCACAATTGCAGAAAACATTTCACTGTGGGTGCCCATGTATATACTCGTTCTGCCCAGAAGATCTTCAACACCACAAAGAGGAAGACTCCATTTGAAGATAGGGGATGAGTTGTCTTAAAATAAAATGCAATGGACAAGCTTTTCCCACACACAATCAAAATATTTTCTTCAGCCCACCTCACTTTTATATAGATTCTATTTCCAAGAACCAAGATATGTGTCTTAGGAATGGCCTGCTCAATCCAACTCTTAATGATAATGATTGTTTTAATGCTGATGAATTTTTCATCTCTGGGTGAGACCCATTTGTAGTTGCATCTACCAATCACAACAGCAATGTTTCTACGATACCATCTAATGCAGAACCCATTCAGACTAATCCACATATAGGTTGGTATGATATGGCAGATCAAGCAGGCAGAGAAGTTGAGAAAAACAATTCAATGTCTTCTAGATTGGAGGAGAATTATGAAAGAGAGGAGGGTGAAGGAAAAACAACAACATCTGAATTCATTGATTGCTTTGATGCAGAAGAAATAGGCTCAACACTGGAACATTTAATAAATGAAAGCGGAATTGATTTTGAGTGGGAAAGCGACAATGCCATTTGGTTGGGAGAGTTTTGATGCAATACATTGCTTGGAAAGCTCTACATGTAATTTTTCATTTAGATCTTGGACAGCTAGATCCCATCATGGGCTTGATTGTAATTATATTTAAGCATATGAATTCCTTTATTCTTTGTAATGCATTAACAATAATACTTTTGTTTTCAGTCATATGTTCTAACATTTAGCTGTGACTCGTATAAATTTTGAATTTGTGGATGCTAATGTCTGCTCAAGTTGTAGTTGAGAATGTACTTTAATCGCGTCTAAAAGACCAAACAATCTAGTGTTGTATCTTTAATACATTTTCAAATTTCCTTTATGAATCTTTAATTATATACATAAATCTAGATGGAAAGAAAAAAGGTGCACAAAGATTTTGTATAGAAATATTGTATGGGACAAGGTATATAAACTTCGAGCCCATTTTAATGCAATCCAAGCTCTCTAAGATCTAAATTCTATGCATGATGTTTAGTCGTATGGTAAGTTGATTGTAAGAGATCTTTAAAGAAAAAATTGTTTGTATTATGGAAAGAGACAGTGCAGATTCAATTATGTCATTTCGTTGAGTTGCATGCAATTTTGAAAACTTTGCACCTTCGGATGGAATTATTTTGAGTTGGCTTGTCTGCAATTTTATGGCATGGTTTGATTTTTTCGGTTTCTTTAATCTTAATGGTTAAGGTTACTTGTGTGAGAAGCTAAGATGATGGCACAATCCATTAATGGACTTGTTAGATAATGGATTGTATTAAATCTTTAAAGAAAAAATAACCTTTTGTTATGGAAAGACACGTTGTAGATTATGGCACAAATAAAAACATTATGAAATTATTTACAGGTGCATAAATTTCACTATTCGTACAAAATCCTAATGTGAGAAGCTAAGATGAGCAATCGATAAATGCATATACAATTGAATCATTTGAATGTTTTGTCTGTCCATTGGGTACACTCATGACGATTAGTTTCCTTTATTCTCATGTATGGATTATAGATATATATTTTTGGTACTATTGTAGAAAATACAATTTGTAGGGTTGATTGAATATAAATAAACATGTTTATGAAAATGAAAATGATTATTTTGTCCAAATGTTGTAAATAAAAATAAATAAGAATTCTAATATAATTTAGAATATAAGTTTGTTTAACAATCAATATTGGAAATGATGGTAATGTTGATGGTGATAACTTTAACCTCCTTAAAACCCACTTGATATGTAGGACCTATTAAAAAAATCTTTTGATTATATAATTTTAATACCTCCTTTTCATTATAGTTGATTTTGTTATTGTCTTTCATCCTAACATTTATTTAATATGACCCTTACATGTGAAAATCTCATCCTTTTTCTTTATGTTGTAATCCTTATATCTTCATAGTATTTGTCTCTATATGTGTTTATAATGCTCTCTAGAGGAGAAAATATAAATTATAGTAACCATATCCATATGTGTGTGTATGTGCATGTGCACACACACACATGGAAAATAGAGAATAATATCATTTATATATTGAAAAATAATAGAAATAAAGGAAACCATCTCTTTTTTATTCTTGTGAGCTAGAATAATTGAAGATTATTCAAGTTTTAGAATTGGATGAAGTTTTTTTAATATAAGTGAGTGGAGAAAACGTTAATGGGAAATGATAGGCATCTTCAAATTTGTTAGTATTGCAAATTTTATAAATTTGAACTTGTTTGTGTGAGTGTTTTATGGTTTGTGTTTATTGCACAGTTTATTTACCAATATAAATATGCAACAAAGGATAGAGATCCAAATGAATGTCAATCTCTTTATAGCAACATAAAATGTTTAACTTTACATGTAGAAATGTTTAAATTTTTCAGCTCGTAAAAACCTAACAAATAGTATCAAAAAATTGTGAACCAAAATTGAGCTTGTACTGAATTTCAATAAAAGAAAAAATCTATCTCTTTTCTTCAACCCAAAAAATAATTTTTAGAAGCAACCTCTATCAATTCATATTTGAATTTATGTTATTTTATTCCAAGAGTGGTGCGAAGATCAAGGAGTCTAATATTAATCAAATTGTAGTTTCGTCCATGAAGAAGAATCATATCCACTATCTAAAATGAGTTAGGTGGTACACCCTCCCTTACATGTATCAACATGCAAGACCAAATTATTTTAAAGGAAAATGGAGTGCTCCAAGTTTTAAAGTTGACTTGGACTAGTCAAATATACCCCTTACAAATATTGCTTCATTTTTTTATGTTTCATTGATACTCTTATAGATCAGAATGACTACCATAAGTAACCCCTCTCATTAAAGAAGTTTCATAAACATGCCGTTAGCTTGAAAAAAGATTCATGATGAAATGTTCAACTTTCCATCTAGTGGGATACCCAAAACGAGATTGAAGAAAAATTAAATTTGTTAAAATTTGAATTTTAGATATTTCTTCTCCTCCTAAGAACCCAAGGTTAGAGGAAACAATTGAAAATTAAAATAAAATAAGTTAATAATGTCGATTTATTGAACCTATTTACAATAAGATAAAGTACACATGCTAATTCATTTTTATTAGATAGAAATGCCAATCTTCTCTTGGTGTTGTTGTAAGAGTTCTAGTTGTGGTGTGTTGATTGGATACCCTTTTTATTAGAAAACTAACAATCAAAAAAAGGGTGGAAAAGGATCTCCCAAAATAGGTTGTGGATATCTAAGGATGTAGAAAAAAGTGACATGATGAGTATTTTGTAGAAGAATGTTTATATGTTACAGTTTATCACCAAAAGGCATCCAAATGAGTGTTCTCTTGTTAGAAGGTTTCTTGAAGAGATACTTGTTCTAGTACTTTTAAATGAGTTTTTTCTTATTGTATATTTTTGGAAAGTATTTCTTAAAGAAGAATGACAATAGGAAAAATTAAAGCATATTCTTAGAAATATCCTAGAATATCTTTAAAATAAATTGGCCTTAACTAAGAACATGTTTGATGAGTTCAAATGTGGTCCTAAGAATCAAGGTGGATGAGTTGATTTTCTTAGTAACTTCTTTAAGTTTAAACTTTTGTTCTTATTGGCGTTGGTAGCTTTGTAACTGATTATTTGTTTGATAATATTCTTGGATATTTTGAATATAATTTTTTATTAATTTGTGTTATTGAATATTCTTAAAATAAATCTACTTTATTCTCCAAGTATCCACCTAGTGGGATGTGAAAAATGAGAGCTGGACAACAATTTGAGTTTGTTAAAATTTAAATTTAAGAGATTTCTCATATAGCTAAGAATTCAAGGTTAGTAGACACAAACAAAAATTAAAACATAATTTTTTTTATTGATGTTGATTTCTTTAACTTGTTTTCCTTGAGATAGAATACATACAACAATTCGCCTTTATTGAATAAAAATTCCAACTTACTATTAAATCATTGAAGTAGGAGTTGATCTAGTGGTGGTCCATTGATTAGATTCCCTTATTTTTAGGCAATAAACACATAAACATTGGATGAAAAGGGATCTATCAAAATAGGTCGAGGAGCTCTAAGGATATAGAAAAAAGTGGTAGGATGAGTGTTTAGTATAAGATTTTGTAGATGTTTCTAGTTTTGAATGGAACACAATCTACTTAGAGGGATGGGGTGAATCAATATATCTAAACAATTTGAAATTCTTAACTACAACATAAATATCTAAACATGAAACTTGAATCTTCACTACTGCTAATCAAGCATTTATCATGAACCCACACATCCACATAAGAGAACACCAGATATATGTGGAAACCCAAGATGGAGAAAATCACGATGAGAATAGTTGCTTGGATCTACTGTCCAAATCCAACCTCACATAGTAAATGAATCTTACAATATGAAGTAGGAACCAACCTACCAGAGACACCAATCCCCAATAAAATGAATTGAGTACCAAATCTACAAGTAGAATAGTAGTCCTAAAAAATAACTATTTTAAAGCTTGTGGACCTTCAGTGTAACCGAAACATCTCATACACATTTTCAACTAACTTCAGACTCTTCTCCACACCCCTTATGATCTTATAATATTATTGCACTATAAACACATGCCCAAATAATCATCTCCATTCATATTCAGTCACCACCTTCTCTCCAATTTTACTTCACATTATGCATCTATAAAAATGTATGATTATATACAAGACATTCCATAAAACATTACTCCATGTCTACAAGGGGTCCACAAATAACCAAGATGACATAAGGTGGACCTAAATTTAAAATTTATGAAATATGTAATAGTTCGGTCCAAAAATATTTTTTTTGCCACAAAAAGAACATGATTCCTTGTGCTAACACATAAACCTTAACCAAATCCTATCATAACACCACACACTAAGATTGAATTCCACACATTACTAGATGTTATTGCATAGACCATGAACACCAACTAGTTGACAGACAAGAACAAAGATCCTTTTGTCACTTCAATCTTTTTGCATGTTGAACATATCCTTTGGAAACTATAGGATATGATAGAACATGTGTAGACATATTGTCTTCTCAAACAGAAAAGGTAAGAATTCCTTCATAAAGTAGAACTAAGAAATATTGAACTGAAACATTCTAGTATAGCCTTCTAGATCACCTCTATCATAGTGAATATCTATGAATGCATGATATTGAAAGCATACAAAATTCACACATATCTATTGATATATAATTCTAGAACTCAGACACTCCTTAACTTATTTTATCAATATGGCTAGCAACATATGTTTCTTGAACTTAAAATGATATTCAATAGTATAATTACCAACACAATTAGGTATGAGAGTTCAACCCTTGAAAAGATAGTGTTGCCTTTGATCATATCTCCTTTGACAACCATACACACCTTTGACATCAATGACAACCTTTGTTCATCAATATCCCCCTTTGTCATTGATGGAAAACAATAAAATGTTGTCCACACACACACAAAAAGGAAAATCTAATATTGAATATAGCATTTTGAGTTCCAGTTCTCCACCTTTTATATCAATGATAAAGGTAAAAAAAAAATTGTAACAAGGATTCCAAATGAGTGTTCTCTTGTTGGAAGGTTTCAAGAAGAGCTATCTATTGTAATCCTTTCAAATGAGCATTTTCTTCTTGTATATTTTTAGGAGTCAATTCTTCAATAACAATGACACCAAGAATAAGCATAGACTATCTAGCTCTCCTAAAATCCCTTTCAACAAATTTGGCCTTAACGTAAGATAAGTGTGATGAAGTTGAATGTGGTTCTTGGAATGAAGGTATATGAGTTTATTTTCTTAATAACTTGTTTAAGTTCAAATTTTTATTTGTATTTTATGGTATGGTGTAATAATTAGCTAGTTTGAATCTAAATCTATTGAAATGGCTTCCTAGTGTCTCTTAAACTTCTTTGAACCAAATTAGAGATCTTAAAAAGAGACTCTTTGAGGAATCTTCCTAAAATGGTATAATTTAATATGTTTAAAATTTAAATTTTTTGGTTTCTTATAAAGTAGTAAAGAGATTATAAGCCAATAATTTTAAAAAATCCTTTAAAATAAAAGAATCTTTTCCAAATTAAATAAAAATATTTGAATAAAAATAAATAAATAATGTTTTTCTAGTTGTAAATGATGTGTTTAGAAGAACATACCTAGATAAAATAAGACATTATTGAAAGAAATGAAAGTAAATTAGAATATTCCCCATTAAACATGAATCTACTCTAATAGACATAACATCTCTTTCAATTACAAATTTCAAGTTCACAAACAAGTTAAGCTAATTACTAACAAATATATTATAAAAAAATAATATCTTTCACACTTGGGACTATTATTTTCTTAGAAAGGAAGGAAGTTTGAATGGTGGTAGTATATCCATAGTAGTCAAATATCTATTTCCTTTAGCCTTAAACCGTGGTCACTATCTCCAAAGTAAAAGGGATAAGAAAATTATATTAGAATTATTGGAGGAAAAAATGATTATATCTTGTAGTAGTTAAAGAGTGGTGTGGAAGGATTTCTTAAAAGCTTAAAAAATATAAGTGTTAGATTTCTTGCAATGACTATTTTATGTAAAAATATGGACGGTCCTTTGGTTAACTAAAATAAGGCTATTAGTCAATGCGAAAGAATGTGAGAGATTGGATGTTAAAGATATCTTTTACTAATCAAGTTAGGGTTAAACACAAGCTGAAATTCAAGAAAAACTTGTGGAATTGGGAAAAAACATTTGTATAAACAAAATGGGAGAGTTTCCATTACAATAATTTTTTCTTTAATATAGTTTTTTTTACTATGGTGAATATGATATAAATTTGGTTGTGGTGAACCAAAACTTTTAAATGGAAGTGATAAAATCAACATTTTAGAGAGAAACTAACTTTTTGAGCATAGCAAGAATAAGTACATTAGATATATAGAAAAAATAATTATAAACAATTCATGGGGAATCTTAAGGGGTTCACAAGGTCACTTTACCTTGGAGCCATTCATTTAAGATATATCATTTTATATTTTATTCTATGTAAGTGCATATATTATATTTTTGGGTCATAACCAAACTTTCCATGTACGTTCATTTAGATTTGTACACTTTTAAATCCTTCTGATGATCTCACATTATACACCTTGTATATGGAAATAAAGTGAGAATTTTTTTATAAATTAATATGAATATATTCAATATTATACATGTACTAACCTACCTTAGTGGGAATCACCAAGTAGCATCTGCTATAGCCTCCCACTCTTCCACTTAATTGAATATTTACTATGTTCATTTCCTTTGATCCCCTTGGTAGTTCTTGGTTTTAGAATTTACTTTTCCTTTTACTTTTACTTCTTTTGTATTTTTTCATTCAAGACCAAACTTTATTTCTCCACCCATGATTTATAATCTTTTAGTTTTATATGTTTATGTGATACTTCCTTAGTTTTCTAGGACTGTCATATACATACTTCAAATCTTGTATAGTTTTCAACTCTCATTTACAACCTTACAATGCACTTAGGATTTTTTTTTTCATATAACCTGAAATAATGGAAATAGGAAGGGAGAGGGTTTCTATCCTTGAAGAGATAGGGATCCTCCTATTTTTCTCAAGTTTCACTCAAGGAAACCCTAGAGATCTCAATCCAAAGATGTAAAGGGGAAAGACATATGCAATAGGGATGTCCTAGGGTCTTATCAGAATCTAAATAGGGGTTCACCACCAAGCTAGGGCTTGGAAAGACTAATGAAATGCAATAAATAATGTTTAAACCTAATGCAATGCAAAAATTCACTAAATGACCTAGAAAAGGGTACAAATCAAAACAACAAACAGGAAAATCACAAAGTTGCACCTGGATATGTGAAGGAGCTTTGGAATCAACTCCGAAATGTTGAAAATGCAGCTTTTAGGGAACAATAGAACTTATACACCACTTTTGGTGTATCGGTCCTAGTCTAGGATTTCTGGTCTAGAACAAATTTCTAACAGTGTAAATTTAGGATCTTCAAAAATCCAAAAAAATACCTATAGTGGGACTCATACACCACTTCTAGCATATTAGTCCCATTTTTCTTTTTTGATAATTCAAAGTCCAGACCTATGCTCCAATCTCTACTCTTCCTTCCAAAACTGATTTTTGAATTTCAACCTGTTAAAATATCTGTAAAATAGAATATAGAGTTGATTTGTGTTTGGGGATTTTCCTTGGTCAAACCCCTAGTTTGGTAATTAAACCTTGATAGAAACAATAGATCTTGAATGAAAATGTGACCATAAACCCTAACCTTAAGTGTGTCTAAGATTAGCAAATATGAAATGTAATGTAACCCTATTCTATTGTGCTAGAATGAGATGGAAGGATGAAGCATAGACATGAATGGCCTATTTTGAGAGATCCCTAATCACCCAAATGAGCCCTAATAATGTATGTACCTTGCTTAGGATGAATGTAGGATTATAATGGAGGATGGAATCACTTAGGAAACAAGTCAATAGGCTTGTCTTGATGGCTAGATGCATCTCCCTAACCTATAATCCATAATGATTCACCATAGGCAACCATAATCAACCCTTGATAATGCTAGATCTTGAATTAAAGTGAGGTTGAAGACTTGCAAAAACACAATAATTCTACTCCAAGGCTTAAAATTTGTTGATTACTTGTTCTTGAATGCTCTTGAGAGGAATGATTGAATACTCTTGAATGCTTGGATCTTGAAATTTCTTTTCTAGATTATTGCTTAAATTAAAAATGACATTAGAAGCTTGTTTATATAGGCAATACACCTAATTTACAATTATTTAGATCTCAAAAGCTTACATCAACCAAAAAATTAAATTAAAAGCTTGGATTTCCCACTTAAACCCTAAAAAGGGGCCAAATGGGACTCATACACCATTTTGGTGTATGGGTCCCACGTAGGGGGACTCATACGCCCAAAGTGGCGCATGAGTCCCACCCTAGATTTTTAGGTTGGGTTGCTAGAATTTTTTATGCTTTTGATGATTTTGTTAGGTTTTTAGCTGAAATAAGCCTTGAGATCCAAAATAAAGGGTCTTAGGGGCCTATTAATGATGATTTAAAAGGGTATTTAATGCAAGGGTATGAAAATAGGTCAAAATTAGGCATGAAATTGCACTATCTCCAAGAAGGGAGTACAATTTTTTTTTTCACATTTAGCCCCCACTTTAGTGCCCATATGACTATACATGTGTATGCAAGTTAAAAGACTCTGAGGAGTACACTTCATTTTATAAAAGGATACTCATATAGATTCATTGATAATATAGGAGAATGAAGCCCCCATTGTAGCCACCTGCAAGACCACAATGTTAGGAACCGCATCCTTCAACACTAACTCAGTAGTTGTTCCAAAAATACTCTTATCTAACTTCTCATAGAAACCAAACTCGAGGGTAGATGTATGCCCCCCTTGATTCTGCTTGCTTTATGGAGGTGGAATCAAGGTAGCAATCTAGCCACATCAAATTGAATAAGTTGTATCATAGGATACCATACCACATAATGATATAAATTTGATGAGAATGGGAGTGGAATCATGATTCCAACACAACAAATGTTGTGGAAAACGGAGCTCTCTAGCACCCAGTATGCTAGTTTGAATGAAAGGAACTTTTAACCCTAATATAGTAAAAACCTAATTTTAACATATATAAGAGCAAAAAGTGAAGTAACTTGAACTAATTTTATCTCTTACCTTCTTACAACTTTACTTTGTTGAGGAGTAAGTGATAATGTCGAGCTGATGAGAGTACATGCCTCTGAGACTCAAGGTCCTGCAGGAGGAGGTAGCCTAAGGCAAGCTGCAACACTAGGTGAGTTGATTTTTCTATGCCTTACCTTTGTCCTTACACATTTATTTTATGTTTTTACATATTTCTAGGTTTATTTAGGACCCTGGAAGAAAAGTTCACAAAGTGTCTCATTTTTCACAAAGTTTCCCCTTTTGTCGTGAAATGTCCCACTTTTTCGCAAAGTGTCCCAAAAGGGAACTAAAGTATCTAGGACCCTTCAAAAAGTACACTAGAACAACTAGAACAACTTTAGTATAGGTTTTTGATTGTTGATGTGTAGATTTAAGGTTTTAGAATGCTTATAGGACATATTTTTTCTGTTTTGTTAGATTTCACCTTGGTCACAATAGTGTCTCAGTGGTAGACAATTATGTTGCCTACGAGCCTAGTGTCGACATTATCAGAGGAGGACACATAGATATTACATAGCACTAGATTATATTGGGTGTACATCATGCCTCCCATGAGTTACCATGATGCTATGTTGTTGGCATTGGTTGAGAGGTGGGATTCTGACACCTGTATGTTTCATCTTCCTACAGGTGAGATGTTTCTCACCCTAGAGGATGTCCAACACATTCTTTGAGTTTTGATTCAAGGTGAGAGAGTCTATTTTGTAGGGGAATGGTCATTTCATGAGATGAAATATGATATACAATTTTTCCTTGGAGGTATGATTCAAGATGAAATTGTCAGGCTGTGCATTGAGTTATCATGGCTACTCTACTCACGAGCATCACTTTTGGTATGGATCATGGTTTTCACAATGGCACTAGTAGTCATCCCCGATGTTCAGGGAGCACATCTAGATGGAGGACTAGTTCACATGATATGATGGATGGTGTAGCAAAGGACTGTATATGCCTAGGGCCACAACATCCAAGTGCACACTTGTATTATGATCTAGGGTGGTTTGCATACCACGAGGTCCACAGTATGGTGCATTGTACACTATTGTAGGTGTGTTGCTTGGAGCATATTATGGTGTGGTCTCACAACACTCCCTAAGAAATGTAAGACTTGGGGACCCCAAGTGAAAACTACGCTTATGGAAAGTGTTGGATACTTGGAAAGATCACCAGAAGTAGGGGAAGAAAAATGAATTTTCTTTAAAATAGTACTTCATAATTCAAGTGTTCTTGGTACTAGGTACTGAGAACCAGGAACCAGGAAAGCCAGAAGTGTAAAGATCTAACACAAGGTGTTCAACAAATTTTTCCATTCTAGGAGCAAAGCTTCGGTAAAAATGGAGGTTCTAATAAAATCTGAGGTCCAGGAAAATCATTGGTAAAAGTTGAAGTAGCAGGTACTAGGTATCAAGTAGCAATGCAAAGTAAATTTTAAAATTTTAATGTTATTTGAAGGGTCTGATGGTTTGGTAATCTGGCTAAAAGGAATAATTACGTGAGAATATATGATCTTTTTTTTTAAAGCGTGTTATTTATGATGGATTTAAAGTGATGATTAATTGATGATGGTTTTATTTACATGATATTTTTATGAATGTTTAAAAAGGTATTTACTAGTTGGAATTGGTGATTGCAGGAGAAGCAAATTGCAATGCAAAGTTCAAGTATAGATGGTCAAGCAAATTTCGATCACTGATAGAATCATATCCAGATTAGGCTATGCATTTTGGGAAGTTATGTGAAGGAGGAGCTTGGGTCGTCAAAATACCAGAAACTCTTGTATTATGAATGTGACAAGAGAAAGCACTAGCCTTCGGTGTAACCCATTCCCGAGAGTAGAAAGCTCGAGATAGAACCAAAATGTAGGAACGAGATGATAAAGAAATCATTCTAAATATATGAGAAATTTCCTACATACTATTTGGATTCAAGTTATTATCCTGGTAATAATAAGAAGATGAAAGACTTGAAGGATATCAATGTGTAAACCAAGGTTGACCTATGTTGACTTCATTTGTAATTCTCTTTCTAGTTGTCACATTCCACATGCCTTGATGTGATTCATCCCTTGTATTTCCTCTCATGTATTTGTCTTATCTTCTCTGTGTCTTGCTTCTATAAAAGGTAGGGAGATATTTCATTTTAATTTAAGTTCAGAATTTGTGGATGTCAGAAGAGCCAAAATTTCTTTAAGTTTTCTTCTTTTTTCCTGTTTTCTGAATCATTCCCGATTAAAAACTTGTATGCACATAGAACTTAAACAATATTGAATCCAAATTGATAGCTACCTATCTCATGAATCTTTTGTGGCTGGTTTGTTCATTCAGCCAGACAAGACTCTATGCTACATCATTTAAGGGAGCATACAAAACCTACTCGGTGTCCAAACTAAACCCCTTCTTTGAAAGATTGCACCATTTTATGCCTAGATGTGAAGCAATCTGATGATATATAGAGCAGTTTTCTTTGATTTAATTAAATCTTGGGACATGCATGGAGAATACTCGGGAGCAATTTTATTTTTTCCAAGTATTTTGAAGTTTTATTTTAGATTAGATGTTAAATTTCAGAAAATGTACTAAAAAATAAATGAATGAATGGAAATACTATTGCAAATCTTTCATTTCCATGAAATTGTCGAATTCTTAAAGTTAAATCTACTTAAGTGATAGAAAATTTATTTGATATTCATGAAATATTATTGCAAATTTAATGATTTCATGAAGTTGTTTAATGATCGGTTTGAAAATATTCCATTTTATGCCTATGATTCGTTTAAAAAAACTGGAGATAATCATATGCCCCTTAAGATTAACAAAAAAATCACATCATACCCTGAAGCAAACCTAGTATAGTCAAGACCTGACTATCAGAGCCTTGGAATTAAGTTGATTCAACCTTTCCCCTTTTCCTCATACTTTTAGGTTTCCTTGGTTCATTCTTTCAAGTAAAGAGAGGTTGTTCGTGGTTTTCTTGTGAGGATTTTATCTGCACTATTGTTGCAACTAACATCGTGATGAACACATATCACCTGCACTAGGTCGATAAGGTTCTATCAATATCAGCCCTAGAATATCCTTGCACATTCAGTTATCCATGGAGGCAATCATGGCATTATGGGGATTTACACTTTTGGAGGGTCATATTCGACCGACTGCATTAGGAGGAGATCTTGTGGAGACCATACCAGCTAATACCACAGTGGTTAGATGAGACCCGATAGTTGAGAAGGATGTAGATGGACATATTTCTATTGGGTAGACATGAATACATAGTATGACCATTCTACTACAATCGTGTCATACGACAATTCAGGCAGATATAGGTACCACTAGTGGGACGACCTTTCTATAGGTGATCAGTGCAGAGTGCTCAGAGGCTTGGGGATATGAGATGATTCACCATTGATTATATTGTCTACAGTGACTTAGATTTTGAGGATCATGATATGCCCCCAATCTTTGATGTTGATGATGTCAATACCATAGATGCATACAAGGAGTGGTGAGAAGTAGCACAACTAGCTCCTGTATTCTCGATGGATGAGCCTATAGGCTTTGCAAGACCACTTCTAGCTCAAAGGGACAAGGAGGAGAGAGTTGAGGAGATAGGACTTAGGGCTACAAACCTATTTTAGATGAGATAGATGAGGACTACAACAAGGCTATAGACCAAGATTATGACGGGAAGGAGGAGGATGAGTTGGAGGAGCAGCTGATGAGTCAGGGTGATGATACAACGAATGAGGATCTAGCTAGCCACAAGTGGAGAGAGCCAACTCCTACTCCCACTCATGTGACTAGATCACAATCAGTAGCTACATTGCACACTAGCACCTACGTTCATGGAGAGGCTAGCACATCCTACATGCCTCCCACACAAGATGAGGTTGTCTTCACATAATCAGCCAGAGATCTAGGTGGTGACATTTTATTTATTGTTATGATCGTACTTATGTTCATGCTTATTGTTTTAATTTTATGTCTATATATATGTCATGATGTGTATTGATTATATTTATGATTTCTATCTTGCAGGGGTTGTGAGAGACTTTCATGATCTCTACCAAAAGGTTGCTGCAAATATAGTTCCCCCATCAATCTTCGATGAGGCTATCGATATAGACTATGTGCCCCCACCCATCATGTAGTGGAACCTACAGCTGTTGGAGTTGTATGTCAGACCGAGGGCACATATGAGGGTGTTAGGAGGTGTACTAATCAAGTCGAGGTTGCATATGAGGATATTCATTCATCTCGAGATCTAGCAGAGTTTAGGATCCATGCAGAGGTAGCCAAGCTCTAGGAAGAAAAAGACCACATAGAGCAAGAGCATCTAGAGGCCGTTGGATGGGAGACCATGGCTATTAGATGAGCAAAGAGTCTGCAATATGCTTTGGATGTTCTTATTAGTTCACTATCATGATCACATACTACCATCTCTTGACAGACTGCATCTAGACAGATGTGATCACTAGATCTTGAGGAATCTAGTAGCCACAGGCCACCCTAGTGTTGTATATGTACTTAAAACTTTGGTATATATATGATCATTTTGATGTTTGATTATGCTTATGTGTTTTGAGTTAAATGGAAATGTAATTTATCAAATAATCTTTTATAAGACTATTTAATAAATATCTTCATGGCTTAACTTTCTTTATGTGATCTAATTAAAACTATTCTAATTTCTTTTAGATATTACATTGCGATTAAGTATGTTATGCTGAATTAAATGCACCTATGATCTAATTGTAGAAAATTAAATGCATATAAGGATCTAATCCAACACAACTTACACAATTATCCTGAATAGTATGAGACCTAAATTAAACATTTAAAAGTTAATTTAAATAATTACTTTAGCATTCAAGACACACAAATATTTTTTTGTCAAGAATGAAGCAATGTGAGAGCATATAAAATGTCATCTACTAAATCTAACACCACTACTTTATCATTCACACTATTCAAGAAGATTAGACATAGTACTGGCACAAATGCGCTACATTAATAGGTTTCTTAAGAGGTGTATCATCCATTTTTGTTAACGTGTATGCTCCAGACCCATAACTTTTGTTGACTAAATTGTAAGGTCCCAACCATTTAGGGTTGAAATTTCCTTTTTCAGTTGGGGCAGCATTGACGTTACATTGATTCTCACATAACACTAAATAACCTTTATTGAATTACCGAGGTATAAAATTTTCATTGTAACTACGTTGCTTTCTTCTAGAATAAGCTTGAAGGTGCTCAAGAGCATTAATTCATTGTTCGTCAAGCACTTCAAGCTGATGTAATCATTGTTCTTTATAAGTATTATCATCAATAAGTCCTTGAAGAGAAATCCTTAACATAGGAATCTCTCACTCCAAGGGAATTATTGCCTTGGTGCCATGGACTAGATTATAAGGGGTAGTCTCAGTGGATAATCTAACATTCATGCGATAGGCCCATAACGCATATGTTAGCTATGTGTGTCAATCATTATTAAGTTTGCTAATAGTTTTTATTAAGATTTATTTGAGGGTTCTATTAGTTTATTTGGCTTGTTCATTAGATTGTGGATAGTAGGGTGTTGAGAAATGATGTTGAATGTTAAATGTCTCTGAGAAGTTCTTCACATCACTATTCTTAAATGGTGTCCCATTGTCTGAAACTAATGTGGAGGGAAGTCCAAAGTGTGCAATAATGTGTTCCAATATGAAATGACATATCACATCAACAGTTGTTGAATGAAGGGGGATTGCTTCTACCCATTTCATGAAGTAGTTTTTCATAGTGATTATGAATGTATGTATGGTGGATGAAGGTGGTGATAATTTTCCAATGATATCCAAATCCCAAACCGCGGAGGGCTAAATGATAAAATTTGGTCTGCTGGGGATGCTACAAAATGGCGGATAGCCTAAATTCATCCTTGCAAAGCGCATAATTGAAAAATTGCTTCTAGAAGGTGGAATGTTAACTATAACATCAATTTTCTTTGTGTCCACCTCAATGCCTCTATGAGATATGATAAAACCTAAAAGTTTTCCACTATCTACACCAAAGACACACTTTTTCGGATTTAGTCTCATGTTGTATTTTTGCATTCACTCAAAGATTTTTTGAAGGATATTCACATTGTCTTGACAAGTTAAAGATTTTTCTTGAATATCATCAACATAATCTTTCAAAATCTTATGTATGTAATCATGAAATATCAATGTAATACCTCATTGATACGTTGTGTCTGCATTATTTAATCCAAAAGGAATTGTTACCCAACAGAATGTTCCCCAAGTTGTGGTGAATGTTATTTTGTATTGATCTTGAGGGTTGATAAGGATCTGATTATATCCAAAAAATCAATCCATGAATTACAACAAAGCATTTCCCATAGTCGAGTCCACTATCATGTCAATATTAGGAACGGGAAGTCATCTTTTAAAGTTGCTTTATTCAAATCACGAAAGTCTGTACATATCCTAATATGATTATCCAGTTTTGCGACTATGACAATGTTCGAGATCCAAGGAGAATAATCTATAGGATGTGTGTGATCCCACAATACTAGTTTACAATTTTTGGCCAAACTAGACACTTGACTGATTTTTTCTAACTAAATCTTCTCTTTCAAACACCTATAGCGGCTAAACCATGAGGAATTTTAAGATGATGCAAACTAGTGATTTGTGACATTTTGTGTGTAGATTCTAAATATATTTTTTTCCTAAATTTTCAAATCAGATTGCACTTCTTTTGTCATCTCCTTCAAAAACTAGTTTTTTCAGTAAACACCATTTTTAAGGAGTGACGCTCACCATATAACACATAACTTTTTTTCCATGAAGGATAAAATTCTATTTTTTTCCAATTTAGATTTGTAACTACGATATCTAGTGCTTCCAATTAGTTTCATAGTGTTTTATTGAATATTTTTTCCTTAATCAAGTTTCAAAGTCAAACCAATTACAATTCAGACATAGGTAGACTATCTATCACATAACTTTTTTTGTATGTATCAAAATTCAATTTTTTTTTTTTTTGGATCAAGGACTTCAATATTTGGTGTACTCCATATTTTCAAAAAAAAATAATAATATTCTATTTTTCCGATGTGCGAACATAGAGCTTGATTTTGGTGAAAACCTACATTCACAAGAAATAAAAAATAAATATAATAATCAAATTAAATTTATTTAAAATTATACTTTTTGGGAAGCTTATAATAAGGACTACATACTTAAAAAAAAAAAAATTTAAATGAAGTCATTTGATCCCCCAAAAGGTAAATCAAAAGTGGTTTTTTATCAGCATTTTGATAGGTGTAAAGGAGACTTTGTTATAGGTATGGTTTAAAACTAACGAGGTTCTATTCAAGGGGGTTTTATCTAAGGTAGTTTGATCAAACCCTCTTCAATTGGAATGCTTTAAATGTAACTTTTTAATGATTAAATAATTATATTTTCTAAAAATATGTGATTTCAGCAAAAATCAGAATCTCCCAAAAATTGTAAACCAATTTTGTGGGATCACCCATGTATAAAACCAGCTTCGAGGAGCTTCTAAATCTTGAATTTTACTAGGAAGGCTATATTAGGATTTATCTTTCATATCTTTTAACTAATGGGTTTATCATTTTCAACAAGGACTATGTTGTGTGTTACGATCTTAGGATCAATTCCCGGCATATCCAAATAATTCCAAGTGAAAAGTTCAGGAAAGTCATGAAGAAAACTTGCATGGTATTCTTGTTCATCATCATCAAGGAAATTTCCTATTTTTATCACTTTTTCTTCATTGTTAATGTCCATCGTTATGTCAATTGTATGTCCTAAAGGAAGTGCATTTTTCTTCAGAAATTTGGGGGTGTATTCTTCATTGTTCTTGTCAATCTCATTACTTTCCTCTTCTCCATATTTTTGGTACTAATCATAGCACAATTAACTCATTTATTTTTAAGACGAGTAGATGGTTTGTCATAAACTCCTAGCATTTCTTTCAAGGTTTCATCATTTTCGAAGAATTCCAATGATGTTTCGCAAGTTGTATCAATCAATTCTAGATGCTTCAAGGTAAGGGTTGTCTTAGGATTACACATGATGGTGTTGATGTTTAGCGAGGGTATTTTTGTTGCTTGTGTTATCTTAGAAGGGAAGTATCTCAAAACACTTTTCTTGTGTGTTAAGCTCTATAGGAACACGAATACCTTTTTCTTTTTTTCCACATTGTTTTTCATTATAACCAAATTGTTTCATGAATTCATAACCTTTCCCATAAAGTCTCCATTTCTTGTGGGTTTGGTGGTTGTTGATATTCTATCTCATAATTTTTTTTTGTATAGCTTATGTCTTCTTCTAGAGTAGATGAAGTAGATGCTTGTGAGTTTTCTTTTGAATTCTACATTGACATCACTATTGGTTTCTTTTGTTTTTCGGTTTCTTTTGTTGTGATTTTGTATTCTCCCATAAACGAAGGTATGAATTCCAAGGAACTCCAATCATCTTCCAATAAATTTGATACCATTTCTAGCTCTTGTTTATCTTTGTCCATAGGTTCTATGTTTGATGTTGGAATTAATGTGTTCAAAGGACTTGTCGTTCCTTTTTCAACTTGTAAGCAACTTTCACACTTGAGGTCTATTTCAATTTGATATACTTCAAATGTTGTTATAGACATACTTCATTATATGATGAAGAGTTAAAGGTACCACATGCATCTCATGAATCCAAGGTCTCCCTAAAAGATGATTGTATGAAAGATTACCGGGCATGAAATGAATAGGAGTTTGCAAGGTAGCCTTTCCAACTGTAATAGGTAAAGTAATTACACCAAGTGGTTGATTTCCCATTTGGTGAAATCCTAGAATTGATAAGGAATGAGGTTGAATTCTTGATTTATCCACACCTAGTTTATCCAGAAGGGTCATACTACATACATTAAGATCATAACCATTATCAACAAGGGTTCTTTTTATTCCCCACCCATCATAGGTGGCTATTATCATGAATGCATGATTTCTCTTTCTCATTTCCAAAGGAGGTAGCTCATGTTGGTGAAAGGTAATGTCTACATTATCTATATTTATTCCTTGTATTAGAGCTACCACATCATTTGCATTTGTACCAAAGGGAACCACTACTTGTTGTAGGGATATTTGAAGCATAGTGATAATTAGGTAAATTCTGAATTAGATCCCATAGGGATATCTTTGTAGGAGTATTTGTAAGTTGTTAAACAAGATCATACCCCTTCCCACTATGCGAGGGAAAACGAGGAGCAATAGGAAAGATTGGATTAGGCAAAGGTAAAGGTGTTGTAGTTGGTTATTTTGGTTGTGGATTGTTTCTAGTGTCATATGTATGAGCAATGGTATTATAACTTGATTTCTGTAAAATGTTGTTCTTAGGTGGTTCAAGAGTGAAAACAGGTTTGTTTTGAGTTTGAGATTTGTGTGAAGGTGGATAAAGGATAAGTTGAGGTTGAATCATGTTAACTTCTGTTGGTTTTGGTTTGTCATAACAAGCCTTAGTGGATGAACCTTGTGAGATGAAGTCCTCAAGGGCTTCATCTAACATGTCAAATTCATCACTACTAAAAGGCTTGAGGCTTAGGTTAACTTGGAAAAAGAGGGGTATGTGCAGGATCATGATGGGCCAAAAAGTGGCAATATGATGGGTATGTGGCCAATGACTTTTTCTTTACCCAAAATTGATGAAACCAAAAGGGTTTTTAAAGGATATTCGCAGCTTTCCACCAATATAAATTATTCTTTACTTTGAATTTAATAAGTAATTATTATTCATTTCCTATTTGAATTAGGACTAAAAGTCTGATTGATAGGATGAAAAACATCTATGGATTTCAAATGGTATCACATTTTTCAATCCAAAACATGAGTCACATTCTATGCTTCACATACTATATAGGATTAAAAAAAAGAAAAAATTTAATGAATTTAAAAGCGAAGTTTGAGAAGTAGAGATTTAAGGTGGTGGAGACATACAATTTTTATATTTTGTAAAAGTTGTAGTAAAAAATTCATAATTAATTATTTACTTGGAAAAAATTTACAAAAAAATGTGCATCACATGGGACATAGGTCTTCATATCTGAAATATTATAAAAAATATTATCATTTTATTGGCGGTTAGGGTGAGTGGGGACAAGCACCTAGCATTTTTTTCCTATATATATGAGAATTTAAATGGAAACACGGTAAAATTTTTAAAGAATTTCACCAAATAGATTTTTTAAACAAACCTAATAGTAGTTTAGAAACTAGATTCAATTTGCTACAGATTCTATTCTTACATATTTTTGAAATAATATAGATAAATTATTCAAATTTTTATATCAAGTTGCCTAACTCTGATTTTTTTTGAATTTTTTGCCACTTAAGGGCCTATTTTTTCCATGATGATCCTACACATACCCAAAGATTTAACATATTTGAAAATAATTGTGATTTCTCCAAGTGGTTCATTAGTTTTTAGGTGTTTTTGTTTTGTTTTCTAACGAATTCCAAATGTAATCTAGTCTAACTGAACTATGAACTAATGTTGAAAATGAAAAGAATAGTAATCTAATTCTATCCACAATTGCAATGAATATAAACTATGCTAAATCTAATGATTTGAATGGCATGCCTGATTAGAAATTGGTGTGCCTGGCTTCTTTGAGCAGCAAGAAACTTTGAAAGAGGGAATTCCAGAAAGTAGTAGGGTGTGGGATCTGAAGGCAGGACTAGAGTAGCTGGGGGCTTGGCAGGTCCAGAAATGGGTTTTTAGGGAATCCAGGACCGATGAGACAGAGTTAACAAGGGACAAAACAAAGAAAAGAACAAGCCTTTGGGACTAGGTGCTATTTGAACAAGTTGGGTAGGGTGAGGTTTTGCACGTTTTTTATTGTGGAATCAACATTTGCTGATGTTGGCTAGTGTGCAGATTAATGAGTGCAGACCAAAAATATGGCTTCTCACTTGCACTTTAACTTCCAAATACTAAGATTTTGAAACCTAAAAAGAATATCATTAACTATGCAGGCCTGTGCGTTCTGCAATGTTACTTCAAACTCAGAACTTATGGACAGGCTCCAGATAAGGGCCAGTATGTTCTGAAATACATGGATTTGCCAAGATAGGCTGGAATGGACAAGGAAGGATATTTTCATGGGACTTCCATACAGGCCTCAAGTTTACTCTCGAGAAGCCCCAGGAATCCTGAATAATAGGACAAGAGATCCTTACAAGGCAAGAACATCTTCCAGGGTTTGATAAAACCCCAGCAGAGGACAATAAAGCTTTAAGGCTTTGGAAGAACATTATGAAATGCAGAATTTCCAGGCAGCCAAGCTTTAAATGAGCCTGAGAAAGAGTACCGAATCCCAAACATTGTTGGAAAAGACTTGTAAGAAATATGGAAGAATTTGTTTTGAATCAACAAATGCTAAAAATGTAGCTTTTAGGGAACACTAGGAATCATACACCACTTTTGGTGTATCAGTCCCAGTCTAGGTTTTTTGGACTGGGATAGCTTTCTGACAGTGTAGGTTCAGGATCTTCAAAAATCTAGAAAATTTCCTATAGTGAAACTCATATGCCATTTCTGGTGTATCAGTCTCATTCTTTTTTGGGAATTCAAAATCCAGATTTGTGCTCCAATCTCTGCTCTTCCTTCCCAAACTGATTTCTACATCTAAACCTATAAAAAGACCTGTAAAACAAAATATAAAGTTGATTTTCTTATGGTGGGTTTTCCTTGGTCAAACCCCTAGTTTGGTAATTAAACCTTGATAGAAACAATAGATCTTGAATGCAAATGTGAACATAAACCCTAACCTTAAGTGTGTCTAAGATTAGGAAAATTTGAAATGTAATGCAACCCTATTCTATTGTGCTAGAATGAGATGCAAGAATGAAACATGGACATGAATGACTCACTTTGAGAGATCCCTAATCACCCAAATGAGCCCTAACAAAGTATGTACATTCCTTCGGCTGAATGTAGGATGATAATGGAGGATGGAATCACTTAGGAAAAAAGTCATTAGGCTTGGCTTTATGGCTATTTGCATCTTCCCAACCTAGAATCCATCATGATTTACCATAGGAAACCATAATCAACCCTTGACAATGCTAAATCTTGAATGAAAGTGAGCTTGAAGACCTGCAAAAACACAATAATGTTGCTCCAAGGCTTCAACTTTGTTGATTACTTGTTCTTGAATGCTCTTGTGAAGAATGCTTGAATACTCTTGAATGCTTGGATCTTGAAATTACTCTTCTAGATTATTGCTTAGATTAAAAATGACTTTAGAAGCTTGTTTATATGGGAAATACATCTAATTTACCATTATTTAGATCTCAAAAGTTGACATCAACCAAAAATTTGAATTAAAAAATTGAATTTCCCACTCAAACCCTAAAAAATGGGCCAAATGGGACTCATATGCCACTTCGGGCATATGGGTCCCACCTAACTCATATGCCCAAAGTGGCATATGAGTCCCACCCTAGATTTTTGGGTTGGGTTGTTAGAAATTTTAATGCTTTTGATGGTTTTGTCAGGTTTTTAGTTGAAATAAGCCTTGAGATCCAAAATAAAGGGTCTTAGGGGCCTATTAATGATGATTTAAAAGGGTATTTAATGCAAGGGTACCAAAATAGGTCCAAATTAGGCAAGAAATTGCACTATCTCCAAGAAGGGAGTATAATTTTTGTTTCCACATAACCTAAGTTGATATCTCTTTGATTTTTATTTATGAAATACTTATCAAAAAATATAGACACATGTTTATGGTTCACTTTCCCTACTCTTCAAGTATATTGGGATTACCTCCTAGTGGTAAGGATCATCCTAGAATTTTTTCCACTTTCTTCATTGTATTAGTTGACTGGGCTCAATGTATATTTCTAACCATATTTGACAAGGGTGTAGCTATAATTTTCTCCATCATCACAGATGGAATTATAGGATCCAAAATGATGCATACCACATATCCATGGACATGAAATCACTCATCAATTCATCATAGTAGGATCACATCGAAGTTCTTATAAGATAATGTTTTTTTTACAACCACATGTCAATCCTTTTACAAATAGGAAACCCAATATGGATTTGGATGTGTTGATTTATTCAAGTTATTTTTTTCAGTCATCTCCATTGAAGCTAGATTAGTGGTGTCCCATTAACAATAATAACTTTTCCATATTTTCCCTTGGAATTACAAAGAGTTTGAAAGATTCTTATTTGGACTATTTAATTATTCAAAGGATGAAAGAAAAAATTCTTCATCATGAAGTATTTTCCTTGCTATTGTTTCTGAATTGGTGAAGAAACTAAATCCACATCAACTTCCACAAGATGAAAACCAATCTTGTTCCCTCCAGACCATTTAGTTCAAATTTGGGGACACTTGAAATAAGTGTGACCTATTTGTCCATAATAGAAGAAAGATCTTACAAATCCTCTTCCACCATTTTCATATCTATCTCTCTCTAAAGGAACTGAAACATAGGAAAAGTGAAACCCTAAGATTTGACCCTAGGGTTTATGTTCTTTTCTTAAATGTTTCATTAGAGATTTGATGGTAGCGAGGTTTCATGGATTTGTACAAGGCATAAGACTGACTTACAACTTGAAAGGTGAGTGAACATTCCCTTGACCAAACTTGGAATGGATTTAGCAATGAAATTTAATGCAATGAATAGGATAATAATGTAAATACCTATTTCGATGCAAAAAAAATATCTATTTGATACATCACAAAGAAATTTAGACTCAAGAATTAGAATAAGCAAGAAATTATTCACTGGTATTGGCATGGTGTGATGGTTTAAAGGTGGCATTGTTGTTTGTGCCACCAAGGTTCAAGCCCCATTGGGGTGGTATTGTTGAATAGTTTTATTCCAGTTCATAGCTCCGGTCAAAAGCGTTTACCCCTTGAATAAAAAAAAAAAGCAAGACATTGTTCACCTATGGTTCATATTTGGGGCTGAAAAAGGAGGACTAATTCTCCCTATGAATATGTGTCCTTGTAGATGGATATCAGATCTATTTTCTTAGTCCTCTGGTTCTATATTAGAGCATTCCATTTTCATCTACAAATTTGTTGGATCACTATTAGATATTTTTCTAAGTGAGTTTTCATGAGTTGTCAAGATGTAGGGTTTTGATTCAACAATAGATCATTTATCTTCAAACTTCCTTCAATCTTCTTCAAACCCAAAAAATTGCACATTCAAAGAGAGAGGAATGGTTGTACCATTTAAGGGCTTCCCTTAGTCATTTCTCGTGTTAGTGTTTCCACTTCCACAATGTGAATGTCAATGATATCCTTTTGAGGGATAGGAATAAATGATAAAAGGAATGATGAATCCACAAAGTGTTGTAACTCACCACCCTTCAATGGCTTCCTTCAAGGACTGAAGACATACACATCTCCTCAATGTTGGGATCTTACTTGATTGAGTTTCTTGAATTGATTGGAGACCTATGAAAGGGTTATTCTTCATAAACAATGATAAAATGAGCATACATAAACTCACATATGATTTGACATGATGCTTGGATCTTGAATTGTTGTAATAAATGACTAAATTTTTTCTCTTGACTTGCTTGAAAATGCTCTTGACAAAAATTCTTGCACTTACTTTTTTGTTAGATTTGAAATGATGTAATAATTAGGTATTTATATGCAATTTTTCTAATTTCCCACAAATTAAATCTTGATAGCTGACTTTGGACACTTGAATTTCAAATAATAAAGTATTGAAAAACATATTTAAATTTGGAGTCAAAATAGGGGTACTAATTCACCTTGGGAATATGTGCTCCAATGCTATTTTTTGAAAAGTAAGGTGTCAGGGAGTGGTATTAGATAAATGCAATTTTTTTTTCTTGCAATTTGTCGATAATTTTTAAAAATGGGCCATGGAATGTATAATTTTGGAAATTAGCTATTAAATTACATCCAATAATTAAAGGGGAAGCAAAAAATAATATGAAATTATCAAGGTTGACAATTTACAATGTGACATTTCACCCCCACTTTAGTGAGAGTATGAACTTATGCTCAAACTCATATTGAAATAGAAAATATATGTTAAGAGGGGTCTGATTGTCCAAATATTGAAGAGGTAGGATGACAAAGGATCTAGGGAGAGTGCACAAGTCCCTAGGATCCAAGGTCCCATGGAAAACCAACATAAGCACAAAGGAACACACGTGTATAAAATGCAGCAAGGCAACATACATGTCAAAAACATGAAGCATATACAACAAAAAAATATGACATAACATAACATATAGATGAAAAAAAATGAACAAAAACATGATGCAAACACAATACAAAGATGAAGAAAACACACAAAAAAACACAAGGTTAGTACTAAAGGGATTCAAGTTGGTAAGGCAAAGAGACCTTGGTCTTAAATTGTCTCAAATAGAAAACATCATCCATCAAATGAGTGTTAGTCATAGGAATGCTCTCATGAGGACTAGCAAGTTGGATTATGCCATATCACTAATGAGCTACATGGATCTACTAGCTAGCAAGATGTGTTATGTTAGTTGTACATGCAATATGATAGGTTCCAGAAGGTTAGTAAGTTGTGTTATGCTAAACAATCATGAAAAACAAAACTCTACTATCAGGAAATATGTGTTATTCTTAGAGGCCATGCTAAAAGGGGTGTCCATGAACCAATTTTGCTAAGGTCTCACCTAAGAAGGTGCATAAATGATAAATTCTCTTATGAAGGCACAAAGAATCACCTAAGAAGGTGCAAAGAATCACCTCAAAAGGTGCATAAATTCCAAATTCACCTAAGAAGGTGTAAAAAATTACGTAAGAAGGCACATAAATATCTAAGAATGTGAAACAAGATAAGGCCAAAACCTCAAGGGGTGTTACAAACAACACCACCACAAAAGGTGCATTACAAAAATAAAAAAGGGGCATTGCTCAATATATGAAGGATCACACCTTAGGGAATTTCACAGATGAGATCACCACTAAGAGAGGAAAATTCAGGGAATAAAAGACTCACACCTTAAGAAACATCAAGTCCAATATCACCACAAACGACATGCTAACTTATAGATTGAGAAGGAATTCTCTCCTTTGGTAACTCTAAATAATAGATAAGAGTGACAAAAAATTAACAATGTGAAAATAATTAGTAATAAAGATAAAATAATACTTCTCTCTCATAAAACAATGGAGAAAAAATGTGTTATACCTCATTGTGCGTTTACCTATTTACTATTACTATGAATGGTTAAAATATTGAATATATGAATGTTTTTGCAATATTGATTAGAAATCATGTGCATATACTTTGATTGTATCATTTGGAAAGAAATGAATGAATGTTAACTTCATTATTGTTATATTGGAATAAATATGTGGAAAGGGTGTTTA
The DNA here is from genome assembly GCA_007258455.2 of Sequoia sempervirens. Classification (NCBI taxonomy): domain Eukaryota; kingdom Viridiplantae; phylum Streptophyta; class Pinopsida; order Cupressales; family Cupressaceae; genus Sequoia; species Sequoia sempervirens. The sequence goes on along the minus strand of VDFB02013358.1, from coordinate 50,180 downwards.
ATGAATTTGATATTTCAAATAATGATTTATATAAAGGAAATAATGGTATTGTGAACATCTAACTACTATTATGAATGTGTTGAGTTGGAAGCAAATGCAGGGATCAAGGCACTAGAAGGAGGGGAAGTATCACTCAGGAGAGGGATTTGGTGTAGAAACCCTTAACAAAGCCTAAACTAAACTCACACACACATATAGAATGGTTAAGTCTAGACATTGTTTCAGATATTGGTAAGTCAATCCATATCATTATTTGTTCATGTGTTAGATAGGGTGTTATCTCATTTGAGAATGTTTGAATCAGTGTTAAGTGCTTGGTTGGTGAAAGCTCTTTTCTTATATGTTCTTGATGCAATCAATTAGACATATGTACATAGAAAGTATATATGTGTATACATATACATGTTGATGATAAGCCCATGTACACGAGTTAATACGTACATGAGTAGATGAAGGTAGATGTACCTCCACATGCTCATGGAGGGATTTCTCATGGGCATGAGGGTATCATATATATGTGTGTGTGTGTATACACATATATCATATATATATACATGTTACTTAGTCAATCATCCATATGTGTATGTATTTGATATAATGGAACGTCCATACACGTATATCAATACATGTACACGTGTATATGTACATATGTATATAAGTATATACATATAATGATGTTTTATGTATGATAGCATGAAATATGCATTTGGATATTAAATGGTTTATTATAGTGATCAATGTTAATGAATATATATATACATATACATATATATATACAAATATATATAAGTTTATATTCTTTATTAAGCACTCAAGTAAATAGCACTGATATGGCATAGCACACATATGAGTAAGTATTAAACAACCATTTAAACGTGCGCATATATGTATATTTAACCCATGCCATGTATTATGAACTCAACAAATAAAATAGAGAATGGATCAAAGCTTGAACAACAATGTGTAAAAACATGCATGTTAAGTTGATGTACCAGCATTTATTGCCTCGACACTTTTGTAAAGTGTTGTGAGTAAAATGTAGACCAAGTTTGATGCTTTAAAAATAGAAACTAGAAATTAGACTTATTATACTAAGTATAATCAGTGGCCAAATTAATAGGGAATGGGTTGAAGTGGTGGTGCCAAATTATGAATTTGCATAAAACAAATAGAATTCTATAGCTACAAGTCAATTTTTCTTTTATAATCATGTGCTTATATGAATTGGTCAAACCATTTCTAGCTCAAAAGAGGTCAATATGTTGTTTTAATGAGCCAAGTAATTGCTTAAATCACTAACACCTTCTTCTCGAATGAGTTGAGTTGAATTCTATTGCTAAGAGATGTCAACTCATTTAACTAACTTGTAGGAATTCTTGTCTCACATTTTTGTATGCCTTTCATTCTTTCCTGTACTTTTGATTTCTTTTCTAAGTTATTCATTATATGAGTTGAGAGTATTTGTGAGGTTAGAGTAAGAGAGTTATTGTGAGTTGCTATTTGGGAGAATTGGAGTATTAAGAGAAGCTTGGAAAGATGATTTTGAAAGGAACAAAGTAGTGAACTAGTCTGTCAATTGGGAAATAAGCGTTTATAGGAATGTGGTCTATTATTTTATGTTTTTTTGTATGGGAAAGATTGAATGTTAGTTTTTTTTTGTGAATATCATGGATTTTTTAGTATAGGGAAAGATTGTATTTCATCCTTGAAGTAAAAAAAATCTATTGTCTCTTTGTCAATGTGTTAGTAAAGTATTGATTGTACATACTCCATACTAAGGACTGATTGCATACTTTAGTATAATATAGTAGGATACGAAGCTGCTTGAATAGGTATGATTTTTTTATCAACTTGTTAATGAATATCGGACTATAGATAGTTGATGTATTCTCTTGGGAGTATTTAATTCTCATGCAACTGAGAATACTTTAAAAACGGAAATCTATGTAGTGTATATACTTATATTTACAAGGGGAGATAGGTTGTTCCTATGGTTAAATATTACCTCGTGAAGGGATTACCTAAGCATAGTGTACAAATGATCTTGAGAAAATTCAAACTAGAGAAGTGTATGTGATCTAGGATGAATTTTTATATGAAACTTTGGCCAAAGTAGTATAGTTTTCCATTGGTTACGTTGTCAATTTCACTATGTACCTTTTATGCATGCTAGTCCATGATTTCTATACAAGATAGGATGTATGAAAGTTCTTGCCATGTAGGGCACAACATGGAGTTCAAATAGGCTATAGTTATGATGTTTTCAAACCAACTCCTTCGTTGAAGGGTAGGGCCATCTTGCCATATGTGACAGATGTGTGGGGGATCACATAAGAGTCTATGGATGGCAAAAAAGCACTTGAGTGATGATTCTCCTCCATAGTTGGCAGCCAAGGTTTGAGGGAATCTTCTTAGATCAAAGTACATCTATTGTTGATATTACCGAAGGAAGCTTTGAGAAGCTATGTATGTTTCATTTGTAATCTATCTTAGAAGCATGTAAATATATTTGTTAGGAAAGAGAACAATGTTTGAAAATATTGTTGTGTTATTAATGCTTATTAAATAAATCTTTGAAAGAATTTTTTTTATTGCATTAGGAAATGAACCTAGATTATTCACTTGAAAGGTAAACTTAGATAATTTATCTTTTTTGAACAATTGGCATGTTACATGCGATATCAGAGCTAGGTTTAACTTTGGAATCTATGTTCTCACTATACTTTTCGTCCAACATTATCTAATGTTTGGAAATTCTTGTACTAGGATGGTGCACCTTAGGTTGATTGCAAGAAATTCAGTAATTGGGAATGAGTGTTATTTGGAAGCCAAGAAGGAAAATGAGGCCATTGTTCATACGATAGAGTGAACCAACTATGAAAAATTTATCTGGTTAAGCAAAACTAAGACAATCAGTCACACTTTTCTTGAGTTAGAAAAGTAAAGAGAAGGATGAGGGAGGAAGCTAACTTCAACTACTTACCTCTAGTATCACTAGCAAAGTCTGATTCTTTGTCACTTTCCAGGGATATGCCCTCAGAATGTAGCGTTAGTCTTGCATTAATATTTAGGGACCCTAGAGTTCTTCCTCTATCGAAAGTGATTGTAATTTCCTCAAGTAATGAATCTGAGGGATATGTTCCTCGTAATTATGTATTAGAAGCTAAGTCCAAAGGATACTACCCCTTTTGGGATAGATATGAGAAAATGAGAGATGAACAAAAATCTAAGGTGTGCCTCATTGAGTTATGTATCTATGAGTGAGTTCTAAGGGTACTCGCCCCTTGACTATTTGAATAGTTGATCTATGTAAATGGAAAGGATATTGAGATCCTTATGAATAAATAAAAGTTATATTTTTATCAAAGATTGTGTTCAAACTTATGAGAAATTTATTTTTTATGTGCGAATGAATGCTCATTTAAACGCTTTCCATAAGTTGTGTGAATATAATAGAATCTAATAAATATGAAACCTTCAGGTGTAACTCTTTTCCTTACGAAGGATGGTGAGTACAAGGACTAATCCTAAAGGGATCCAAGAAGTCGAAAGAGGTCTTGAGAGTGTTGAAGAAAAATTGGATCAAATACTGGCTATTATCCATGAGACCAATACAAGGTTGGGAAATCTAGAGCAAGAAGTAAGGGAGAAAGATAGAGAGGAACAAGAGGTTCCAAATAATGAAAATGAGGGAGAGAATCCTCATGATTGTACTCAAACCCAAGAACATGAGGATGAGAATTTTAACTCTCAATCTAAAGAATCTAGTAGGAAGCGTTTGGCAACTGAACTTTCTAGAGACATGAGAAAAATAACTCCATCTAAATTTTAAGGGAGTACTAGCAGGGAAGAAGCTAAGGCTTGGCTAATACAAATGGAAATATATTTTGAGATAAGGAACTACTCGAAAGTTACCAAGGCTATTTTGGGAGCCTATCAGTTAGCAGAAGAAGCCTCTAACTGGTGGATGAGCAAGAAAATGGAACTCGTTATTAATTCTTTAAAATTGAATTGGGATGAGTTTCTGGATATATTTTGGAAAAGGTCGTTATCCCAACTCTTTTTCAACCAAAAACTTACAGATTTCCAAAATATTAAGCAAGGGGACATGTCAATTAATGAGTATTGGGTAAAGTTTACTTATCTATTGAGGTACATTTGAATGTACCAAAAAGATGAGTGTTTTTTGTATTAGAAAAATTATCATGGGGCTTAATGGATAGATAGGAAGAGAAGTGGATGTGCATAGACCATCTACCATGGACCTACTCTATGGAAATGCTATGAAGTAGGAGAAAAAGCTCAAGGCCATCTCCATATATAGGGAGCATAGAAATCATAAGAAGTTTGGAGGAACTCAAAGTAACCAAACACCAAAGAAGAATAATAGAGCATAAGATTTTTAGAAGCAAGGAGATAGGGGATCTCATGGAAATTGGAATGAATCAAGGATGGATCAAAGGGGAAATAATAATAACAATAACCTCAACAACACTAGAAGAAATGCTAATAGATTTGATGGGTCTATGGGAAGGAAAGGACCAACAACTGGATGTTTTACTTGTGGCAGAAATCATTATGATACTTAATTTCCCAATATATCTTCAAGGACATGACCACATGTAAATCATCTTCCACCCCAATAGGTCACTTTTCAATAGAAGATCCATGCCGATTTGGATAATCATCAAGCGGAGTATCAAATTACTCTAGTGGAAAATCCACGTATTCTATTTGGTATACCCATTTATATAGTTATTGATACTGGAGCAAGTAAAAACTTTATTTAACCTATAATAGAAAATCAAATATATAAAAAATCTGGTTACATTGAAAAATATTTGGATGTTGAATATGAAAATAAAACAAGAGCAACAGTGGAACAATGCTTGTTCAAAGCTAAGGTTGAACTTCCTAGTTTCTCTATTGAGGTGAACCTTTATGTAGCTCCCTTAGGATAATATGATGTTATCTTAGGAATGAACTGGCTTTGGAAGCATAGAGCCAAAGTAGATTATCACTCAAAAATTGTAGAGTGCTTAGACGATCTAGGAAATTTGGTGATGTTACAAGGGACACCTAGGAAAGTCAAGTTGTGTCAAATTTCCGCAATGCAATTATATAGAACCAAGAAGAAAGGATGCATGCTCTATGTGGTAAAGATGGAAAGATTGAGGAAAATGAAGAATTCATTTCTTGAGTCAATCAAGAGGTAGAGGAAGGTGAAATGATGGAAATTGGAGAAACAGATATGGAAAAATATCCTATCCTTCGAAAGTTTGTGGATGTATTTCTAGAGGATTTAATTGGATTATTTCCCAAAAGGATATTTGATTTCTCCATTGACCTTGTACTAGAATTAGAACCTATTTCCAAAGTGCCTTATCAGATGACAACAATAGAGTTAAAGGAGCTTAAGGCACAACTAGAAGAGTTGATATCCAAAGGATTGATAAGGCCTAGTGTTTCACCCTGGGGAGTACCAATGATCTTCATAAAGAAGGATGATACACTGTAGTTGTGCATAGATTATCAGACGCTTTATAAAGATATGATAAAGAACAAGTACCCATTGCCACACATTGATGATCTCTTTGATCAAATACAAGGAGCGACTATGTTTTCAAAAATTGATCTATGATCAAGATATCACCAGTTAAGGATCAAAGATAAAGATATATTCAAAACTACTTTTAGGACTAGATATAGACATTATGAGTTTACAATCCTACCATTCAGACTTACTAATGCACTTGCAGTATTCATGAACCTAATGAATAAAGTATTTAGGGATTGTCTAGATAAGTTTGTCTCAGTTTTCTTGGATGACATTCTAATTTATTCCAAGAATGAGGACCATTGAAATCATTTAGGAATAGTTATTCAATGGTTAAGAGAGCATCAGGGTGATCCCACAATACTAGTTTACAATTTTGGCCAAATTGGACACTAAACTATTTTTTTCTAACTAAATCTTCAATTTCAGACGCCTATAGCGGCTAAACCATGAGGAATTTGAAGATGATGCAAACTAGTGATTTTTGAAATTTTGTCTCTAGATTCTAAATATATATTTTTTCAAAAATTTTGGAATCAAATTGCACTTCTTTTTCCATCTCCTTCCAAAACTAGTTTTTTTCAGTAAACACCATTTTTTAGGAGTGATGCTTACCATATACAACATAATTTTTTTCCATGAAGGATAAAATTCTATTTTTTTCCAATTTAGATTTGTAACTACGATATCTAGCACTTTCATTTGGTTTCATAATGTTTTATTGAATATTTTTTCCTTAATCAAGTTTCGAAGACAAACCAATTACAATTTAAACATAGGTGGACTATATACAACATAAAAAAAATTATATGTATCAAATTTTTTTTTTTTTTGTTGGATCAAGGACTTCAATATCTAGTGCATTGATATTTAAAAAAAATAAAATTGATAATCTACTATTTTTCCACATGTGCAGAACAAAGAGCTTGATTTTCGGTGAAAAACCTGCATTCACAAGAAATAAAAAATAAATATAATAATCAAATTAAATTTATTTAAAATTATACTTTTTGGGAAACTTATAATAAGGACTACATACTCAAAAAATAAAATTTTAAATGAATTCATTTGATCCCCCTAAAGATAAATCAAAAGTGATTTTTTATCAGCACTTTGATGGGTGTAAAGGAGACTCCATTATAGGTATGGTTTAAAACTAGCGAGGTTCTATCTAAGGTGGTTTGATCTAAGGTGGCTTGATCAAACCCTCTTCAATTGGAATCCTTTAAATGGAAATTTTCAAGACTTAAATCATTATATTTTCTAAAAATATGTGATTTCAGCAAAAAATAGGATCTCTAAGAAAGTGTAAACCAGTACTGTGGGATCAACCATCAATTATATGAGAAACTTTCTAAGTGTACATTATTTCAAAAGAAAGTGCAGTACTTAGGTCATGTGATCTCAGCTAAGGTAATTTCAGTGGATCCATCCAAGATTAAGGCAGTGATAGATTGCCCGACACCTAAGAATGTACCTGAGGTCATAATTTTTATGGTTTTAGCTGGATATTATTGGAAGTTTATGGAAAAAATTTCTAGCATAGCCTTTCCTATTACTTCATTATAGGGGAAAGAGAAATTTTTTGAGTGGATAGAAAAATTCCAAGTAGCATTTGACTTACTCAAGGAGAAGTCGACAACTGCTCCAATTTTGAAGGTACCATATCCTAAAGGAAACTTCACTGTCATCACAGATGCATCAGATGAAGGCTTGGGAGGAGTTAAGATGTAATAAGGGAAAGTTATAGCTTATGAATTAAGAAAGTTGAAGTCCTATGAGAAAAATTATATATCACATGATTTAGAGCTAGCAGTAGTTGTTCACGCATTGCAGATGTGGAGGCACTATTTGTTAGGAAATCCTTTTGAGTTAAAAATAGATCATCATAGTTTGAAGTATCTATTCACCCAACCCAATCTAAATGCATAGAAAAGAAGATGGTTGGAGTTGATATCATATTACGAATTCAATATCAACTACATAAAAGGGTAGGAAAATTGGGTTTTCGATGCCTTGAGTCGTAGATGATATATTGCCTCAATTTTCACAATTCAAACCAACTTTAAAAGTCAAGTATTGTAAAAATGCAAAGATGATGTTTTACTATGAGAAAGTTAAGTAGGCAATCATGAAAGATCCGAAAGATGCAATGTACAAGGGATATTACTTTGAACATAATGGATTGCTAAGGTTTAAAAGAAGAATATATGTGCCTAACTCTGAAGAGTTATGAAATCTGTGGAAATAAGTTCATGAAGCACCATACTCTAGACATCCTAGAGTGACAAAAATGTTGGATGATGTAAAGCCAAATTATATTTTTGGAAAGGGGTGAAGAGAGATGTTGCAAGATTTGTGGCTAGATACCTGGAATGCCAAAGAGTGAAGGCTGAACACAATCAACCTATGGGACTATTGTATCCACATGATGTTCCTGAATGTAAGTGGAAATTCATTAGTATGGACTTTGTGCAAGGATTACCCATGTCAAGGAATAAGAAAAATTCCATTCTTGTGATAGTGGACAAGCTTACTAAGGTAGCATATTTCATACCTAGGAATTTGATGGATAGAGCTCCTATTATAGCTCACAAATTTATTCAAGAAGTGTTTAGGTTGCATGGTATACTTGAGAAAATTATCTTAGATAGGGATTCACATGTGATTTCTAGGTTTTTGCAAAACCTTATTTTCTACACTTGGAACTCAGCTAAATATAAGTGTAGTATATCATCTAGAAACAGATGGTCAAATGAAAAGAGTAAACCAAGTATTAGAAGACCTATTGCAAATGTATTACATGGATTAGCAATACAAGTGGGAAGATTATTCTCCTTTGGTGGAATTTTCTTACAATAATTCCTACCATTCTCTAATTAAGATGGCTCCTTTCAAAGCATTTAATGGAATAAAGTGTCAAACCACTATAAGTTTCAATAAACTTGAGGATAGGGTGAGTCTTGTGCCTGAATTACTATCAAAAATGGAAGAACAAGTTAAGGTTATCAAGCAAAGACTAGTTGAATCCAATGATAGGAAAAAAAGCTATGCTAATTCCAAATGGGTACCTAAGAACTTTGTAGTAGGAGAGGAAGTGTTGTTAAGGGTAAAACCTCATAAAAGTGTTGTCAAGTTTGGAAATTCATCCAAACTAGCCCCACGCTATATAGGTCTTGAACATAAGGAAATAGGGTGTGCTCCACCTTTTAGGAGATGGAACACACAAAAAGGGGGGTCCTCCTATTTCACTCTTAGTTCATTCAAGGAAACCCTAGAGATCCCAACCTAATGATCCAATGAGGAGAAGAGATTGCTACAAGGTATCCTTGGGTGTGATTAAAGAGGGGGTTCACCACTAAGCAAATGGTTAGAAAGAAATAAGTGAATGCAATATGCAAATCTAGCTATATGACCTACAAAATTAATAACATGAAATCATATTGATAAAAGAGAATGAAACAAAAAGGTACCTAGAAGAATGATGTATTGAAAACAAGGTATAAAACCTTGAAATTCTACTTTATGGTGTACACTAGGACTCATATGCTGGACTGGATGAATTAGTCCCATTCTATAGTTTCTCAACAAAAATTGGAATCTCCCTATGATTGGTAAACCAGGATCTGCAGGAAATGACTGAAAAATGGTATACTAGGACTCATACGCCCAAGGTGGTGATTTAGTCCCAGTATTAGGGTTTGGTAGAAACTTTGGTATCCTCTAGTGATCTTTTTTCGCTTCTCTCTTATTTTATCTTAGAGTCTAAAACTTTGAATTATGGCCTGTAGGTGACTTTCCATGAAGATGAAAACTTCTTGAAAACTTTGACAACTTTCTTCAATTTTTCAACCTTGTCTTCAAAGGATCTTCAAGCCTCAAAACACCTAGATCTACAATCACACATGTAGAGGGAGAAATATGTTCTTTTGTTAGTGGATAGGGGTTTGCCTTTGTCAAACCCTGTTTCGATAATCAAACCTTGAAATGAAATAGAATGAAGGAATGATGAATGAACAAATATGCTATGTTGCAACTCACCAAACCCTTAGAATGAAGGCTACATTCTTGCATGAAATGGCTAGCATGAATGTAGATCTTGACTCTTGATTGTATGTTATGAATCTTGACTTGAATGATTTCTTGAATTATGGAAACCTACATCACAAATGTTAGCTCAAAAACACACATGATGCGTGATGACTTTGACATGATGCTTGAATATTGAATATAGCTCCAAAATGATTGATAATCAGATCTTGAATACTCTTGAATTCTCTTGATCTCATAAACTTGCTAGGATACTTACTCATAAAAGTGTCTAGGAGAAATTATGTGAAATAACCATGTATTTATACTTTTTCATTCCAAATTTCTTGAAATTGCAACACTATGAGCCGACATTAGAACTAGGAGAATAAAATCCTACCAAGAATTGAATTCAAAATAGGTCCAAGCTAAAGTGGGACTCATATTCTAGTTGGGGCATATGAGTCACAGTAGCCTAAGCTTGGGACACAAATTTCAAGAAATATTAAGTTCCATGCAAAATTCAAGATCAAGCCCCAAAACCTAGGTGGGACCCATACTCCCAAGGTGGTGTATGAGTCCCAAATCACTAGATTTGGAACACATAACCCAAAAACATTCAATTATGATTGGTCATTTATTAATGTTGGGATTATCCTTTGGAAAAACACATTTAATTAGGCTTGTGGATGCATAATAAGACCACATAAGGCATAAGGAAGCCCAATTTTAGTAAGAAGGGCCCAAAAAAGTGTGAAAATGTAAAGGGATACATTTTTCTACTCTACATTTAGCCCCCACTTTAGTGAGGGGAGGAACTTGCTTCAAAATCACACTAAAGTAGACAAATACACATCAAGAGGGGTCCAAGTGTACCATGATGCTAGTGAGATAGGATGACAATGATCAAGAGGGTACAAGCATACATAAAAGAAAAGGCATGTGAATGATGTACGGAGCAACAAAATACAAGCATACACTACCAAAGACATAAAGAAGAAAAGGAAAAGAAAGAAAGTTTCGATCAAGCCTCGACCGTTTGTCCAACACAATGTGGATCAGATCTAAAATGTTTGTAAAAAAAATGTTTACAAGTGGAACATGATGTCCACTATGCAAACCAAGTGCATGCTCACAAGGGCTAGTGGAACCTCAAGCCATCCAATAGGTGATCCCCTAGAGAAGTTAGATACATATGCACGTGGTCAGTATGTGCTTACACAGACAAGAAAGTGGCTATGGGAAAGTCACACTTAAGTTTGGCTCCCGTACAGTAACCATACCAAAACAATACCTCCTGATAACATTGATAAGGTACCACACAAAATGAACGATAGGATCCATGAGGAAAGAAAAAAAATTTATGCTTGAAACCCATGAACAAATAGGATGGCTCCACAGACAAGAAAAATGTGTTATGCAAGGTGGCTATATAACGGTTATTGTAAATGCAAAATAGTCTAAGGTTCATTCAAGGGGTTTTTTCTTAGTTCATGTAAGGTCTCAACTTAGGGAACATCATGCCTAATTTCTCCAAGAGAGGACCAAATGAATAATAGAAGATTCACAACTTAGGGAATGTAGTATTTCACATCAAGCCACTAAGAGGAATATAATATTCTTAGAGAGATCATGCCTTTGAAGGAAATTACACCTAATGTCACCACAAAGAGAAATATGCACCGTATGAAGTAAGAAGACCACACAATAAAACATGAATAGAAATGCAAAAGAATAATGCCAATGTATGCCTCCACTTTAAAGAAATTTCTAAACACCATGCTGTGAGAAATTGATTTAAAATAGAAGAAGACATGAGAGGTTATCCGGAAAGCCCTATATGTTCCCAAATGAAACTACATCATGAGTAATAGAAAGAAAAGTACGTAACATGTGAGCCAACCTAAGACATCTCATCCACATCCCAAGCTTTCTTTTATATATACATGGAAAGCGGTCAACTACCCAAAGGGTTAACAATAGTGGTTTACAATTCAAGTGAGGAAGGAAAACTCACAAAAAATGACCCCAAGGAAAAAAAAGAGATTTTGGGGGTTCGTACCAACCTACTGGTTCAACCGAACCCATAAGGGGTTTGCTTGAACCAAGGTTCGAGTGAACCCCTTTGAATTTTACCTCCAAAAATCTAAAAATATGAAAGGGGTATCACAGAACCCCCCTTATCCCTCATCCCCTAAGACACAAAAAAACCTAAATTTTGGCACTTGAGCTGGGGTTGAGGATGAAAATGGAGGAATCTTCACAAACCCAACTAGAATTAGGTAGTCCTGAGAACAGCTATCCAACAAATATAAATATATTTTGGTTTTATTATGTATTTGTTTTTTTAGTTTTATTAAACATAGGATTTTCATCGAGAATGAAGATCTATGTTCTGCACAGGTGGAAAAATAGTAGATTATCAAAAAAAAAATTGAAAAATATGAGTGCACCAGATATTGAAGTCCTTGATCCAACAAAAATAAATTGAATTTCGATATATACAAAAAAAGTTACGTGTTATATGGTCGTGCTATGTTTGAATTGTAATTGGTTTGACTTCGAAACTTGATTAAAGAAAAAATATTCAATAAAAAACTATCTAACCAAGTGGAAGCACTAGATATCGAAGTTACAAATCTAAATTCGAAAGAATTAGAATTTTATCCTTCGTGGAAAAAAAGTTATGCATTATACGATGTGCGTCACTTTTTTAAAATGTTTTTTTCTGAAAAAAAACTAGTTTTCGTGGGAGATGGAAAAAGAAGTGTAATCTGATTTGAAAAAAATTGAAAAAAATATTTTTAGAATCTACAAACAAAATGCGAAGAGACTCTATTTTGCATCATCTTCAAATTCCTCGCGGTTTATCCGCTATAGGTGCCCGAATGTGAAGATTTAGTTAAAAATAATAAATTTAGTGTCCAATTTGGCCAAAAATTGTAAACCACTATTGTGGGATCACCCCAAAAGAGACAACGAAAAGTGTCATAAGAGGACAAGCCTACCTAACCCCTTTCCCATACTTAGTGCAGGACAAGGATGAGTCTAGAATGGATGATGATATTCTGGAAATTATTTGAAATGAGTGTAAAACATGCAATAGTGAGTATGCTATGATCCTACAACTATCATGGCAAGGAGAAGCAACTATTTTTATTGATTATGATGAGTAAATAAAGTATCAACTTGATGTAAATATAATGAGATATCTATCAGTTTAGGAGGCACCAAAGTTAAAGTTGTCTTGGAAGACTCTTTCGTAAGAGTGTTGACATTGAGTGAACGCTTGTTTAAATTTCTTTCAAGGGACAATAACCAAGACCATTAATCATTTCTTGTGTTTTAGGCTCTATAGGGACATGGATACCTTGTTTTCTAGCACCACATCCTTTTCCACTATACCCAAGTTGTTTCATAATTTCATAACCTCTTCCATAAAGCTTTTCACTTCTTTCAGTTGCAGTCGTTGTTCATAATCAACTTCATTAGAGTTTGTCATGTATGTTTTCTTTTCTTCCAAAGTGGTTGAAGTGGATGCTTTTGAATTTTGTATTGACATTACCTCTTTTTATTTTTCCTTTTTAGATTATTTTGTTATGATCTCTTGTATTCTCCCATGAATGTAGGTATGAAATCAAAGGTTTCCCTTGAGCATCTTCCAATAACTTTGTGACTTCTTTAATATGATTTTCTTTTTCAGTTTCTTGTATGGGTTCTACAAGTGTGGTTGATGTCAAGGCATATCTAATGTGCATAACCTCAAAAGACTTATCCTTATTTTCATGATCTCTTAGTGAAGAAGAGTCTAATTTCACTTCATCATCTTCATCTAAGGAAGCCATATTACTATTATTTGAAAGAAACATGTCAATGTTGACATTTTCTTGCACCATGATACCTTCCTTAGTAGGAAATATTTTAGGAGAGCTACAAATAAGATGTTCATGACATTCAAAGATTAGTTCTTCTAAAATAATTTCATCACAAGTAAGGGAGTTATCAGTGGTTGGATTTTCCTACTTATCAATGATGGAATTATCTTCTTCAATGATTTTTCCCCTAAGATTCCCATGATTCTTTTTGATTGGATCTTCTAACACCACAATATCTTCTTCACCAATAGGAAAGATATTAGGAGAGGACCAAATTTGATTGTTTTCCATAATTTCATCCTTTTTCTCTAAGGTCTCATTCTCTTGTGCCATAATATCTACCCTAGTAGGAAATATTTTAGGAGAGGAGTAAACAAGAGGTTCATCACAGTCCATGGTTAGATTTTGTAAAGTAGCTTCATCACAAATGAGGGATGCATCAAGAGAATAACAACTATGATTTTCATGGTTACCAATGATTAGAATTTTTTTTTTAGGTCTTCCAAAATTCTAGGAGCATTAGGAAAGGGAAAGACAAGATCCTCATGACTTTCAATAAGTGTATCAACACCAAACTATCTTCTTTGTCTCTAGAAGAGATATTAGGAGAAGGACGAGTTTGATTGTCATGGTTGCCTAAAATTACATCCACATGTCCTATAATGTCTTCCAAAGTAGGAGAGGTAGGATTGTCATAGCTCTCAGTCATTGGATCTCTTAATATAAACATTTCCTCCACACAAATGTGTTTTTCATGATTGTTCACGATTGTATCCTCTTTCACTACAACATTCTCACATGTAGGGGAGGTGTTGGGAGATGAATGGATACTAGGTAAAGTAGTGGAAATAATATCATCTTCTTGTGTCATAATATATTTCCAAGGGGGAGGAGGAGAAGGAAAAAAAAGAATTTTGTGATTCTCAATGATTGTATCTTCTTTCACCAAGATAACCATTGTCACTGATAGGAGAGGTGCTGGGAGAAGAACAATTATGGTTATCATGACTGTCCATGTTTGTATCATCTTGTTTGAAATCTTTAATGGATGATATGGACTTTCACTAATGCAAAAATTAGAAACCCTAGAATGTCAATTATCTAATGCAAACCTAGTGCAAAGTTAATGAAAGATAAATCTAGGATGGTGATGGACTCCAAATCAATAAAGAAGGTGCTCTAAATGCAGGTTCACCAAAATGTAAGATAGAATTTTGTCACCACTAAGGTGTTAGGACCTGGGGCAACAAGCTTTCTATACTCCACAATTAAGGATGCCCTAGAGATCTAAATCCAATGAAGAAAGAGGGTATCCTAGGGTATGATTTCAGATTACAAGAGGGGTTCACCACCAAGTTTAAACTTGGAAAATACAATGTCATGCAAGATGAAATGCAAAACCCTACTATGATGCAAACTTGAATTAAATGACCTAGAAATGCATATAAATTAGAATAAAAAGTTGTAAAACCAGAAGTGTGCACCTAAAAACTTGTAGAAGATTGAATGAAGACTGGAAATGTTGATCCTAAAATTCTGGCCTATTGGGACTCATTCGCCATTCCGAGTGAATCGGTCCTAGATCTGTATTTTGCACAAGAGAAGGTTTTAGGAAAATGGGTATCCAATCTGTAAACATCTTTGAAAAACACCTACAGTGGGACTCATTCACCACTTGTGGCGAATGAGTCTAGTTTGGATTTTCTAAAAAAATAAATTGATAGAAAACTCCAACAAGCTTGTAACCTAATATTCAATGATCTTCAAGTCTTCAAAGCACCTAGATTTGTAATCACACAAAGAGTGAGAGAGAGAGAGATAGAGGTGTTGATTGTTAGGGAATAGAGATTTTCCTTGGTCAAACCCCTTTTAGGTAATTAAACCAAATGATGAAACAACAAAACAAGGAAATGAAGCATGAAACATAGGATATGAAACATGAATAATGATACCTTGAATGATGTCTTATATATGATGTCTTATAAATTCTGCAACTCAACATGAAATGGCCATGAAGGATGTAGATCTTGATCTTGACAATAGGAGTAGAACAATGCTTGATCTTGGATTTTCAATGCTACATCACATGTTCACTAGCTCAATAACATGCTTGATTCTTGATATGCTTGAGATGATGATGGATCTTGAATTGATGCAACAATTGAAGAAGAATTATATCCTTGAATGCCTTAGAATTGATCTTGAATGTTATCTTGATGATCTTGTAAAGTCTTGGAATGCTTAACTCTTACTTGCTTGAATTGATGACATGAATGTATGATCAAATAATTATTTGGAAGCTTCTTTATAAAGGAAATCCACTCAAATGAATGTTAATTTGATCCTCAAGGCCGACATAGAAGAAGTTTAAACTTAAAACTCAGTTTTTCTTGCTCAAACCTTGCAAATAGGCCAAATGGGACTCATTCACCAAGATGGGTGAATCAGTTTGAATTGGATCGGACTCATTCACCCAAAGTGGCGAATGGGTCCCACAAGGGCTATTTTCCCAGCTAAAGTGCCAGGGAGTGAAGAAATTAAGTTTATATGTTGATCTTGTAGGAATTTTGATTAAAATATGCCTTGGGATGCAAAATATAGGGTCTTAGGGGCCTATTAATGATTATATTAAGGTTATAAATGCAAGGGATCCTAAAATCCAATGTGAAAGTGTAAATAAATACACTTTTCAACACTAAATTAAGGAAAAATTGGATCTATTTGGCTTAGAAGGGCCCTAAATCCCATGTGAATGTGTAAAACACATTACAACACTAGATTAGGTCCACCTTAGTTTACAAGCCTCCTAAATTTAATGTGAAAGTGTAGATGAATACATTTTACAACATTAAATTAAGGCAGAGTTAAGTTGATTTAGCTTTAAAAGGGCCCAAGACCTAATATGGATGTGTAAAACACCTCACAACACTAGACCAAGGAAACATTAAGTCCAATTTATCATTGAACACTCACAAATTAAGTAAGGGATGGTTTTTTCTACACTACATATTGATCTTCAGCCAACTATGTAAAGAGGACCATTAGGTGCACGTTTAGGTATGTCATTTTGTGAGAAAGCAATGTCAAGAGGTTGTCTAGTCAAGCCCTTATGAGGTTTAGCTTTGAAAAATGATATCACTTCATTCATGGGAGGTAATTTCATATTATCATGGTCCATAATAACATTGTTCTTTGTTTTAGTAGGAGGATAGATTGTGGCATGTATGTTGATATTGTCTTGTTTTTTCAAGTACTCCTTAAGGAAGTAACTAAGGCTATAGATGATTTGTGTTTTGTTTCAAGTTTTAAGAACTTTCCTTAGATTTTGTATGATAGGAACCAAGGTAATGTCAATGCATTCACTAAGGATATCTAGGCTTGTAAGTTTTCTAGTTGTTCATATAAATTTTCAATGAAATCATGCACATTGATTGTAGGAGATGAAGCCATAGCAAATGAAGTATGCAAACTATGAGCCATAGAGGGTTGATTCTCAACACTATCAGAAAGAGAGTTAGAGCACCCAAGATCCATGACAAGTGAGATATCATTGGATGACATGAACCTTGAACTACATCTTATAATAGTATTGTGAATAAAACACCAAGTTGTAAAGCTCATGCAATTTTTACAAACCTAGTTTGCAAACCCTAGAATGGCAAAGGGACAATGCAATAACCTAGAATGAAATGCAATTTTCAAAATCTAAGCAATGTAATTTACTGATTAAACAATGCAATATGCTAAAAAGGAAATGTGTTGATTAAATTTTTAATTTTTAACAATGCACTAAAATAAAGTAATTTTGGCTAAATACAAAGAAATTGATGAAACAACAAATCAGGAAACTGAAATAGCAAGATAATGGTACCAAACACTTATGCTAAAAACTGAGATTTTAATGTCCTGAAAAAATTCAGATTTGTAACTAACAGGGACTCATTCACCAGTAAGGGCGAATGGGTCCTGGTTAGGTCTTTCGAGGATCTTTCAATGGATTTCAAAGTCAATTCTAATGTCTTTTTAGATGCCAAAAGCTTCAAGTCAGACTTGATTAGGGACCTATTCGCCAATAAGGGAGAATGGGTCATGGTAAGGTATTTTTAAACTATTTTTTAATGGTTTGCAAGCTTTTAGATATATCTTTCAGTTCTAGGTTGTAGACAATGAAATGCAGCTTCATATTTTCTAGAAATTCAGTGCAAAAATGCAATAGAAAGATGAAATGAAAGACCTAGATTGAAATGCAATTTTGTTTTAATTTTCAAATGCAATTGAATGAAAATAAAAATGACTGATTTATTTTTGTAATTTTCAGATTTAGAAAGATGAAAAAAAATGCAATTCTAAACCCTATATATGGTATGCAAGATTGAAATGGAAAAGAAGAAATCCTAATTCAATGCAAATATAAATGCAATGCAATATTTTAACTTAAAATGCAATAAAAGACTCCAAAATTTAGAAAAATGCAATGTTGAATAACTCAGGTTCACCAAAAATGATTTGGTTAAAAAATAGGATCTTTCCCAAATGTGTGTGCAAATGAGATGGGTCAATTATTTTCCAAGCCCAAAATCACTTCAAATATGCAAAATAAGATGCTAATAACAACCAAAAATGCAACCTAATTGTTATAGCAACTATAGGGGATGTTTTTAGAGCATAAAAAGCTGTGTACTTGGCCGGAAAGTTTTTGTTTTGAGCTATGGATGACTCATTCGCCTTCAGGGTTGAATGGGTCCTTTTAGGGTTTTAGAAAACTAATTTCAGGATCTTATACCTTGATGTTTGCACTCTTGAAATCTTGGCTATCAAGTTCTAGAAGCCTACAATTAATTCTATAGATCTCTTTCTGTGATCTTTCACTTTGAATGTGATGCAATGCTAGAGGAAGAAAACTCACTTTCTCAATCTCATCTAACAAAACTCAACCAATTCTTTCATGTCCATTCAATTAGGACTCTTTTCCCTTCACAAAACTTACGATTTCAATACACCAAACTGAGTATAAGGCACAAAATCACTAGTTGACACTTCAAACTCATCAACACAACATCATATGACTATCTCAAACTCAAGCACCACCTTTAACATCCCAAATAAGAGGACTCTCATAGTAGTCTAATCAAATTAGCAAACTAGGCCCATTTAGGCCACCCAAACAACAATTTCAACCTTCGCAAGCCCTTGCAACCTTTCTAATATTTTCAAAAAGTGTAAATATGTCTGCACAAACACATTAGACCTTTCCCCAATATTCCTTCATGATATTTCAACAATCACCCATTCAGAACCCTTTATTTTTTATTCCAAATTATGACTGTTAGAATAGGACAGTCAAAACAATGGACACAAAACCATAAGCTTTCACTAAACCCTATTAGAAAAGGGTTCCAAATACACCCATAGACCATTAAAAAATAACATTACTTAAGTAGGATTTGCGTTTCACAATCAAACTCATTAAATTCCAATTGTACACTATGATTTACCATAATTTTACTCAATTTCTAGACCTAGGGATTCCTTGAAATTTCCCAAACCACACATTGAAGGTCTGGAATTTTGTAATCTTTTAAAATACATCTAAAACTCCTTACTCACCAATTTTGAGGAGATTTCAATGGTTAAAATAAGAGATAGGGAATTTTGAATGCTTGTCGGTTACCCTAGAATAGGGTTATGGCTATTTTGGAAGAATTACCCATAACTTCCTCATATCTTCATGAAATTCAACAAAATCAGTGGAATTTGAAAGAAGACTCATATTTATTTAACCTTCAATCACTTTTGTATCATAATCTACCCGTACAATTCCATACAAGGAAAAGAAATAGTAGAAAATGTTTTAGAAATAATAGAAAATCATGGTGAAACTTATGATTTTACATTCAATTCTTTAAACCACACCCTTCAAAATGATGGATGTAGGTATAAATATATTTTAAAACTTTATTTCAATTATTTTCAGCCACCTACAATGACCTTTTACATGAATTGACCTTTAGTATTCCCATATTTGCATGTTTTGCAAGTTTGCATTACAATTTTTGACAACTTTTCACATTTTTGCAATATTTGAGAAATGCACTCAAATCAACTATCTAAGACTTATTAAATGCCTAATGTGGCCTCTTGGGCCTTATTAAAACACCAAATTTCCTAACTTAATCCAAGAACTCAAGCATGTGGCATGGAGGCATGAAATCCAGGAGGTGCTCCTACACCAGAATGACAACTTTTGCAACTTTGCAACTTTGACAACTTTGCTCCAAATCTTGCTCAACTTGATCTTCAACCTGTAAATATGCAATCACACACTCAAGGGAAATAAAACCTATTGATTTTTTAGTGAATGGGGGTTTACCTCAGTCAAACCCTCGTAGGTAATTAAACCAAATGATGAAATGAAGAAATTGAAGCATGAACATGAAATATGCAAATGATGTCACCTTGGATTTTGTAGATTCTTAAACAAATTTTCAAACAATCATGGAGTGGCCATGAAGAATGTATATCTTGGATGTAGGATGATGCTTGTAAATGAATCCTCAATGAAAAATTAACTTCTTAGCTCAACACACATGAATGCATTAAACCCTTGACATGATGATATGACTTTGAATTGTTGCAATAAAACTTTAAAATATGCCTTGAAATGCTCTAGAATTCTTGATCACTTGGAAGTATTAGGATTTCTTAGGATGAAACTAGGTGAATTAACCCCTTATTTATACTAAATTAGGAGATTAACCTCAAAATTTAAAGAAATAAGGCCGACACCAGATCTGGAAGGAAACATTATTAAATTCTTGTTAGAATGAAATTCAAAAATTAGGGTCTCATTAAGGGAGGACCCATTTTCCACCAAATGCGAATGGGTCCTGGCTAAATTTCTAGGACCAAGCTTTGGGGAGCTGAAAGGAGGCCAAAAACCCATTCCAGATCAACTAAGAAAGGGGGGTCCTATTAAGGGATGACTCATTCACCATCAAGGGTGAATGGGTCCTAGCTCAACTTACCAGGACCAAATTTTTCCCAATGGAATAAATTGATATTTAATTTATAATTGCTCGGAAAGATCCTTGGGAGGTGTCAAAATTAAGGCCTAAAAAGGGGGTTAATAACTCCAGTTAACCATAATGAATTAAGACTTGGTCCTAGATAAATGTGAAAGTGCTTTAAAACACTTTACAACACTTAAACAAGGTACAAATTATGTGCATTTTTATTTAGGAAGGGGCCCATGAGGCTTAATTAAGCAAATAAGTCCTATAAAAGTGTGAAAACTCTGTTATAACACTTCACAACTCCCTTGCAAAGGACCAATTAAAGCATGTTTTAGTCAAATAAAGGTCCTAAAAAGATGTGAATGTGTATAAGAAATTACAACACCACTCCAAGACACCATTAGTTCAGTTTTAATGTTAATTATCAGATCAAGCAAGAAAAAGGAAACTTTTTCCATTACTATAATGGATAAGAGTTGTAGTTGTAGTAAGTTCACTTGGATTCTAAGTTCTTTAGAGAATACTTGAATAAAAGAGTGTATAGTGTGACAAAGGTGTGTTCAATGTTGTGCTCTTTATTTCTTCATGGTTGAAGTTGTTCTTTTTCGGTTTGGGCGTGATGATCAAAGGTGTTCAGAGGTGGTGTATCCAAAGTTTCAGTTTTTGGATCATTCTGTAGTGAAAATCATGTTTGACTATTTGTCTATCTATGTAGAAGGTTGTCTAAGAGAAATAAGATTACTCCACATTTCTTCACGATAAGGTTTATTGTCTTTTATGTTTGGGAATGTGCTTATATTATATGTATCTTCCTTCCTTTGAGGTTTTAGGTGTTGAGGTCTTTTGAAAGGTTGGTTGGTAAGTTGTGGTTTGTGGCAGTATGTCTAGCTGCACAGATTGATGGTGTTCTAAGTTTTAGATGGTAGTGGTAGAATTGCAAAATATTTTGATGATTTTGGGATATTCTAAGACGTTTTGTGGATGTTGTGGAGTGTTATGTGTTCCATGTGGCCTAAAGAAATGTGTATGTTATCACTTGTAGTGTTAGTTCAGGTTTGGCTAACCTGGTGTGCTAGCACTATTTGTGGAGGTATTTCATGGATTGTGGATGTGTTGTGTAGCATGGTGATGTAGATTTGGCTCCTAGTTAACCCTTGGTGTTGTAATCCTTCACTTCTTTCCACTGTGGAGGTGTTTGGTGCTGACCTATTTTGGTGTTGCATATTTTAGGTGCATACATTTCATTAAGGCCAACCTAATTGAGATTGTTTAGGTCATGGATGGTATAAATGCAAGGTGAATTGTTGGAGATGAGTGTGTATCTATAGAAGGTGTGTAAAATATGCAAATTTGATTGATCATGGTGATCTAAGATGAGCTTAATGCCTATGACTCTGATGTAGTGAGAAGAAGGGTCTAAATTTTTAGTGTGTTTGAATTTACTGGAGGTAGTGAGCCAAAGGTTGCGGATGACATAAAGTTTCAGTGGTGGATTTATCTTGTTTCCTTGAGATAGTGAATCCCTTTGTAATATTCTTCTTCTATCTTCTTTCTTCTTGGCAGTGAGCCACCCGACAGTGATCCTTTCTTGGTTTTTGGGGAAATGTGCCTAATCATATTTAGTGTTGCAATCCATATATATGTGAGATAATCCTAACTATTTTTTTTCTTCTTGGTTTTTCTGCATAAATCTGGTATTCTTATTTGTTTGGATGTGTTTTCATTACTGTTTCATATGTTTACATTTTGCTAATGCATGATAAGGGCTTAAGGGCTAACAAGGGTTTGAATATTGATGAGGGAATGATTTTTTTAAGTATACCACTGATTCATCCCCCCACTCTTAGTTATCCTATGCATCTAACACCTTCCTTAGCCTCCATTCATTGATGTTTTGAGACTTTATTTCCTTTTAGAACTAGGTAGTTTAGGAGGAGTTTAATTTTTATCATTTTAGGCCTTTATAATTTTAATTCCCATATAAACTTATGACTAAATTTTTTCCTTCAGAATTTATTTTCCTTTACCAATATAGAGTTTAGGGTTACAATTATCCAAAGAAAAATTTATTAAAAGGAACCCTAAAAGAGAAAATATATGAATGCTTGGTGGAGGAGCACCTCCATCTTACTAACTAAGACATATAAGATAGATAAATCAAGAGACATCAAGAGGAAGAAGATGAATAATCATTAGAGTTTTATGTGTAAGATGGTGTAGAAGAGAGAAATGGCATGGGTATTAGCTAGAAAAATTTTCATTCTAGAACTTGAAATAGTACATTATTTTTAAATTGACCTCAACCTAGGTCTATTGTAAAGAGACTCTTATGATACCATCCCCACCCCATAATTTCTTTTTAAAAGTTCACTTTTCCTATAAAATTTATTAATCTCTTAATTTTTACACCTTTTATCCTTAAATATTTTAAAGTCATTCATAGAAATACTTGTAAATTTTTTGATGTAGTACTTTATTATTTCTTAGACAATCCTCTCATTTCCCTATTCTCCTATTCTAGGATTTAGAAAAATTAATTCAGAGATCTCAATCACATCCTTTGATTATCTCTAAAAAATTCTAACCTTCCTCTCTACAATATGTGACATAACTCTATGACCCTTCTAGATGCTTTGTTAGGTTAAGGTTCAATCCTAGCTCTACCCCCACCCTTACCTATCAAAAATTTTCTTTTCTTGAATTTTTTTATCTCCTAGATGACTAGAATGAGTTTAAATGAATGAAAATATTATAAACATTTATAAGTCTTGATTTTTCCAATTATTATTGGGTATGTGCAAGATCATCATGGAAAAAATAGGCCCTTAAGTGGCAAAAAATTAAGAAAAATCAAAGTTAGGCAACTTGACGTAAAATTTTGAATAATTTATCTATATTACTTCAAAAATATGTAAGAATAGAATTTGTATCAAATTGAATTTAGTTTCTAAACTACTGGGTTTGTTTAAAAAATAAATCTATTTGGTGAAAATTTGAAATTTCAATGCAGTGGTATTAAATTTCAAGGAAAAAATAAGAAGTGGGTGTCTGTCTGATCACCCTAACCATAATAAAATGATAATATTTTTTTATAATATTTTAGATATAAGTAGAGGACTCATGCCCCGATGTGATGCATATATTTTTGTAATTTTTTTCCAAGTAAATAATTAATTATGAATTTTTTATTACAAATTTTTAAAAAATATAAAAACTCGTATGTCTGACCACCTTAACTTGGTCAAAACTTCATGAAATTCAATTTTTCTTTTTTAAATCCTATAGTATGCGAAGCATAGAATGTAAAGCATGTTTTGGATTCAAAATATGTGATGTTGTTTGAAAGCTATAGATGTTTTTCAATCAACCTATCAATCAGGACTTTAGTCGTAATTTGAATAGAAAATAAATAATAATTAATTATTAAATTCAAAGTAAAGCATAATTTATATCGATGGAAAGTTGAGAGTATCCTTTAAAAACCCTTTTCATTTCATCAATTTTGGGTAAATAAATAGTTGTCAGCCACATACCCATCATATTGCCACTTTTTGGCCCATCATGATCCTGCACGTACCCTATTACTTTCTTTCTGTGAGTATAAAATCTCATTCCACTTTAGCTATTTCCATCAATTCTTAATTTCACACACATTTGGAATATAACATAATTCTACTATAGCTTGATCATGGTTGCAAGCCTTTGAGTACCATCAATGGTGTCAGTAGACAAGATAAAAAAAAATGATAATCCATATCATCCTTAAGACTATTTTAGATACTCCCATCAAGACTCCTATGATTCATATGATTGGTGTTATAGTTTGAATAGAAAGAGTCCAAATATCCTCTTGGAGGTACATCATCCATGGAGGATATATATTTTTTCTTCATCATTGATTATTTTTAGAATTAATATATGAATTTCTAAAGAGTTATTTTTTTTGGTAAAAGGCCAAAGGCCTAAATATTTTGTACTAAATATTTGTTTTATTTTTTCCTCATATCAATTAATAATCCATATAACATGGTATACTTAATGGTGTTATTCCCTTCCCTATAGATGTGATTGAAGGATATATCCTTGAAGTGCAACTACAAGGAAAAAAATATTATTTTTAATGTATTTACTATCCACAATATTAAGGGATTCACCCTTTATGATTAATGAATTGAAACTCATCTCCTTGGCCACCTTAATACCCCCATCTACTTCTAGTACTATTCTTAATCATCAAGATAAAAAGGACTGGCACAAAAACATTCTTAAAATTAATCATAGCTCCTTACACCATCTTACATCATATATTAGAGAAAATACCCTATACATCTACATCATTATGCCTACTAACTAAAAGTAGGTTTTGTTCTAAATTAGGGATATCTAGTACACCATTTGTCCCCATCACACATGAAATAAATCTATGAATAAAATTAAGACTCTTATATATGAACAATAATATTTTGGTGAGAGTAATATCCAAGGTACAATTTTCCTTCATAATATTCTTCATACTTTTCTGAAGCCAACCCTAATATGAGGCGATGTCAAAGAAAGATCCATAAAATCTACGAACCACACACCTTTTAAAACATGTTTGAAAATATCATGGAAAAGGAATGATCATCATCCTAAGTAGACTTTTAAAATTAATAATTAGAATCATGGTTCGATTCCTTTTTCTCCCCCTTTATTCTCTTCTAAAATTCCCAATCTTGCTACCATTCCAACATTTATCATTGGTCTTTATAGGAGAGGCAGATCACCCACAAGATCTGGATCTATGATTGTCTCTCTTCTTCTCCTTCCTCTTTCTTTTCTCTTTTGATCTTCCATGAACAATTAGGGTTTTCTTGGTTGATTCAAAAAAAAATATTCTTATCTCATCTAAAATTAAGGATGTGACTAACTCATCCGTTTTTATATTTTAAATGTTGTATTCTTACAATCCATCATAAATTTATCCCATGAGTTTGGTAATGAACATAGAAAATTCATGAAACAATCATCATCCTCCACCTTCACTCCAATGAAGTGCAACTAGGTAACACTCATTTCAAAATAATTCAAATTATCAACCTTAGAACAATTTTTCTCTTGCTTGAGAGTATGTACAAGTTCTTTATTATCAAAATTTTTATTTTGCAAAGCTTTAACCTAATATATTTCATCCAACTTCTTAGAAATATGGAGTAGTTTCTTCTTCATGAACATTAAATAATATTGTAAAATTTTACAAATAGAGCCTAATGACACCCTTCACTTTCTTTCTCATTTTTCTCAAGGTCTTTTTGTTATGTAGCAATACGTTTCCACATAATACTATGTAACTCATATATCTATACCCATGAGGATATCATTTATCTTGAGCTTCCAAAGATTTTTTTTTTGAGAATTTCTCCATTCAAATCCTTGATATGCTTGCCATTTTTATTATAATGAGACATTTTTGTGTAAGCTCTCACTATATCCATGATTAGTACAAAAAAGGCATCCCTAACACCTAAAATTTTAGGTGATAAAACTTTGATACCAAATAAAAGGAGGAAAAATTATATAAAAACTCTCAAATTTAATCTTTGGGGAGAGGTATGCACAATTAAAATAAATATTCATAGTCAAAAGAAAAAAGACACAACAAAATTATACCATGGGTAAACCCTTTCTAGAGAAAAACCCCACACTCTAAAGCACTTGAATCAATTAGGAAGCAAAGTTGAGACACCTTTCCTAACAAAATAGCACTTCAAAGATCCATAAAGAGGGACCTACTTACAAACTTTCCATGTAACTATATTATACATTCACATTCCCTCACTATCCATATTTTGTGGGTTACATAGTCCTTTTCATCTCTTTTTTCTTTCTTGGAAGGAAATTTTCCTTGTATGAGGGATTTTCTCTCCTCTTCCTTTTGGTAGGATGATTTTTTTTATGGGTACCTAACACGGATACACATTTTTTGGGACCCATCAATCTATACCCACCTAAGATAAGCTTTTACGGGGTGTAATGGACTTTATTTTCCTTCAATTTAGTTAATTAATTATTACATATTATGATCTTGTGATAAGATTATTAATCTTTGTTATGTATATATCTACTTGGGTAGGTATTATTTCCCTTATATACTAAACATCTACTTAGGGAGGTATCAAGCATTTTATAATTATTCTTGTACTCTTCATGTTTGGTGAAGATGTAATACATGTTTACGTATTCTTTATCACACATTGGTTGTGATTTCTTGTACCACTTGAGCATCCATTTTACATCTACATATTATTCTTCATTTCTTATCTTGCAAAATGGTGTAAATATTTTAGAATAACCATTATATCATATCTTGTAATATTCTATTATCTTATTGCTTTAACTTATCATGGCCACTCTTATCACAAGGATCTTGGCTTTATTTACCTTGGGATTGATAGTCCTGACTTGGTATTAGATTACTTTTTACCAAATATTATAGTTTATAATATATATTTGAAAAGGGTGATGTTGATAGACATGATTTAATAATTTCTAGAGAAGAACTATTCTACTTTTGTTAAACCCCTATTGCTAATTCAATGGTTCAATAAAATCATGAAATATAATGATGACACATTTATGCAAGTTGGATATGTAATTTTGATGATCTATAAGGACCCTTATGTGATAATGCAATGTGGATAAGATGATTGTGAGTCTTAGATGGACTAAAGTTAATTTGGGTATGTATGTAAATATGTCACTCTAACACATAAGCTAACATATTTCACACTTAATTTGACACATAATGACAAGTTAGAGGGATTCAACTCAAGCCCAATTTTAATTTTAAATTTTTTTGGATTATTTTCATTATTATAGTTTGACATAAGCAAAAGAAAAATTGAATTAATAGTCAAAACACGACCATAAATTATATAGATAAATAGATATAGATTTATTTTCCAATGCACAAAGAATATGCTACTTATACACTAATTATTATTCTAAAACTAACCTTGCCAAAATATAGGAACAAAAAAGGAACAAAGTACAAGTATACATTTATCACCATTATGATTACTAATGAGACATGCATAACAACCAATCCATGTGATTGTAATATGTTTGTAAATTAATTTATTTGCATAAATTACTTGTTAGTAGTGTTGACATATTTAGTGTCAATATTGATTGAATTATTTTTCAAAAAATTAAAGATCTTATGTAAAGATTTATTATTATTAATTTAGTAAAATAATATTGAATATAAGCTAAACCAAGGCATCCTTGAAAACAAACAACAAAATAGAAGTAATAATTGGATCAACTATTCTAATGTATTGATTATACAATTATTTAAAACAGTTGGAAGGAAAAGAAGCGTATTTTTGGTATTTTTTATTATTATTCTATGGCCATAGTTTGTTGATTTATGCAATAACAATAGTAGGTCCACTTGTATATTTTTTGATACTATAGCTAGTATAATATCCTTCTTTGTTATGTTATAATTATATAAATTATATTAATCATTTGACATAGCATAGCATACAAATTTAAATACTAATTATATATTCTTCATCATAGTCCCAACCTTTTATCATAAATCCTTGTGTGATGTAACAATACCTAATATTATCCAAGAGCATCTATGAAAGAAGATCCAAATTTAAGATTTAGACATGAAACAAAGATTGCGTAGATACAGTGAGATCTATTTTTAAATATTATTGAGGATGGGATTGTCTCTCAAAAGATACTCTTATTGTTTCTTGCACAGACACCCTAGGTCTACTGAGCAAGGAAATGCCATTTTTAAATCTCATGACACATGTTTAGACTTTGGCCCTTCTATTTATGTCCCCCTTAAATGATAATTGTAGTTCACAATACTAATTGTGCGTTAATGGTGTATTTGGTTTGTTTTAGGTCCCCTCATCCATGACCATGTTGGAATTATTAAAATTTCATGTTTGTATTATATTAAGAGTATATTTTAGTATGCAAATCATAGTTTGATCTCTAATTGCATATTTTATTTTGTTCATTGCAAGGTTTTCATGTTTGTATGTATATGTTAATCCTAGGCAAGTTCTTGATTTGCATAGGCTTTCCTTTAGTTTAAATTTCAAACTCAAAATCTATTTTTTGGTCATATTACCCTATTTTTTGGTAGAAATTTCTATGGATATTATGGAAATATCTCAAATGCACTACTAGTTTGTCACAAGTCTCTAGCTTGCTCTTTAGTCAAAATCTCATATTTAGGTCCTTGGTCTCATTTCAACATTGAACCTTTGTCTTATAGGGTCTCTGTCTCATTTCAATGTTGAACCTTTGTCCTATAAGGTCTTGGTCTCATTTTAACATTGAACCTTTGTCCTATAAGGTCTTGGTCCCATTTCAACATTGAACCTTTGTCCTATACTTATATTTATATGGTGATCAAAATTGATAGTCTATCTTAGTTTGAGGTGATAGTTGTGGGTACATCTTTATTAAAATTTAAGGGAATTCCTAAGTTTTCTTCCCATGTTACTATGGATTGTAAAAGATTGTTGATTGCGAGTCCTTATTATTGAGTGAATTTTGAGTTGCAATTTATAAACTTTCAACTCTGAATCAATATATGGAATTCAATTTAAATATGAATTTAGACATAAATAGATCAATTTTTATATAAAATCATGATATATGAAACCCAAATAAAACAAGAAGAAAATTAGACTTTCTTTATTAATTTGTACTCAAACCTCCCACTTTCTCTTGAAACTTTCATTAATTTATACCACTCAAATTTCTTACATTACTTTTTTTTAAAGTTTCCTATATAATTTAATAAGTTAGCAAAACTATACATAGTGCAGTATCCAATAGTTCGTGCAAACTTTCCTCTATAGAAATAACCAGCAAGTTTCATTCTATAATTTTATTGTGCATGCGCATCATAGATGGCCTCACAATTGGACGATGATCGATTGTTCTAGAATTAATAGAGATATTCTGTCATCTTAAAATATTCCCGTTGGCCGTTAGGGGAATGTCTTAGCTTTTTCTTTCATAAAATAAAGCAAAAAGAAAACCTATCTTTTTGCATACGTCAGCTCCAAAAAAACTTATTTATGCTGAAAAAAGAATTCATTATAAGATGAGACTTATACCTGAAAAGGAATAAAGAGTTTAATGATGGATGCACTGCATTGTTTGCTTCAGACATTTAAAGCCCAAGAGCTCAGTTGCCAGGATGCTTTGAATCTTATAACACCAAGTTTGGACGTTCCTGTTTGTGCACTATCAGAAGAAGGGATGAAATGCATAGCTGAGATATTCAGATCATGTACACCTCCTGTCTGCCCTTTCTGTAACTCTGCTCACAGTTGTACCTTCCGCTATTTGAACAATAAACATCACTGCAAATCCATACAGCCTCGGTTTGTATGTTGCAGCTGCGAAAATCATTTCACTGTGGGTGTCCGTGGATTTACCCGTTCTGCCCAGAAGAAGAACTGCAACACCAAAAAGAGGCAGAATCCATTCAGACAGATACCAATTGCAGGCCAGGGGATAATTTGTGTTAAAAGAGAATGCATTCGAGAAGCTTTTCCTTCAGAGGAATGGTATTATAATCCCACTTGCAATCAAGGTTTTCCTTCAATGGACTGGTATTCTAATCCCACTTGGAATCAAGGTATCTGTAGCTCTCAAAATCTTTTATTGAGCCCACTTCAGTTTTATGCAGATTATATTTCCAAGAACCAAGATCCGTGTCCGAATCCATCTGCCATTGATAATGATGGTTTTAGTGCTCATGATTTTTCCATCTCTGGGTGGGACCAAGTAGTTGCATCTGCCAATGACTACAGCAATGTTTCTGCCATACCATCTAATGCAGAACCCCTTCAGACTAATCAAGCAGGTAGAGAAGTTGAGAATAACAACTCAATATCTTCTGGATTAGGGGAGCAATCCGAAACAAGCACATCTGAATTTATTGATTGCTTTGATGCAGACGAGATAGGCTCAGCACTGCAACTTTTAATCAATAAAAGCGGAGTGGATTTTGACTGGGAAAATGACAATACCCTTGGGCTGCCAGAGTTTTGATGTAGTCCATTGCTTGGCAAGCTCTGTATGTTCACATATTATTTACAGTGGGTATAAGTAACGTAGACCCATTGTTCCAATTTTTTATTTAAATCTTTTGACAGCCAGATCCCAACATGGGCTTTATTGTAATTATGTCCAAGCATATAAATTCCCCATGTGCTCAACTGATGTTTAGTTAATTCTTTGTAATGTATTAACAATACTACTTTTGTTTTCAGCCACCTGTTCTAAAATTTATCTGTGAATGGTATAAATTATGAGTTTGTAGATGCTGTCGTCTGCTCAAGTTTTAGTTTCTACCGGAGGCTTCACTTCTTTTGTAGCATGAAAGAATCCAGAATCTTGGTTATGAACAATCTAATCCGGAATCTTGGTTATATACATAAATTTAGATGGAAAGGAAAAACTTTCATAGAGATTTTCTATAAACTACGAGCTCATTAGAATGCAATTCAAGCTGTCTGAGATCTAAAATCTATGCATGATGTTTAATCATATGCTAAGTCGATTGTAACAGATCTTTAAAGCAATATTCTTTTTTTTGTTATGGAAAGATACGGCGCAAATTGCCAAAAGTGTGAACGTACAATTTCAATCCAGAGAGCTTCGAATGCGTTCCGTAAAGGTCTAAGTGTACGGCGTTCCGTACAATATTTTAACAATAAATTTTCTAAGTTTAGGCAATTCCGTCTTGTATCTTCTCGCCTGCTTCCAAAAAGTAAAGTTCATTCCATTTTGCTTTGTTTTTTTTTGTTTTTTTTTAAATGAAAAAAATTCATTGTCAAATTGCTTACAGTTGCGTAAATTTTACTGTTTGCAAACAATCTTCAAGTATATAATTATACTTTATTTCTAGAAGCATATATCACCATATTTCAATCTATTTCTTTATAAATCATATTCTAACATAATTATTTTTTATTATAGATTTAAAAGATAAAGTTTACTTTGTTTTGTTTTGTTTTTTAATGATATGAAAAAAAACACATTATCAAATTGTTTATAATTGTGCAAATTTAATAATTTGAACACAATCCTATCTCTTTATCTATACTTTATTCCTATATGTTGCATACCATCATACTTCAATCTATTTGTCTATTAACTATGTCCATCCCTGCACTAATTATAAAATAGTTTTCTATCATGATCCAACTTGGGTCTATGGTCATGAAGTCATCCTTGTGAGGATGAATTGACCCACCTAATTTCAAAAATTCAAATTTGGCTAACCACTCATATTACCTTTCCCATCTAAAGTTGGCAAAACATATGTTTACAAAGTTTGATGTCATGTGCTAGCATTTAAAGTCATTCAAGAAATTCACTTGCGTTCATTAAGAACATCCAAACATCATAGCTCATTATACCTATCTTTGTCATTCTAGAACATTAAAGGAACAATCAATTGTAAAACACATGGAATTGGTGCTTGAAAGGAGTAAAGAATAATCTCAAGTCTTTTTTGCAATCTTTGGTATTGATTCAATTGTTAAATCAACATCATTACATGGTTTTACATAAGACTCATAATTTTTGTTGTCATTTACAAACTAAAAAATCGTGACAATTATTTTATATCAATAAAAAGTAGTGTAATTCAAACAAATAGAATACCATATATACAATAATTTGGCGTGTTGAATTTGTTAGCAAAAATATATTTTGTAGTCATGATTCTATACCCTTCAACAAATATTTCCTCAAATAAAGTAGAGATTGGATAGAGAATAAGATATTGATATTACACAAAGATGTGACATTTTCCTAAAGTGAAAATCAAGAATGTCCAACACCTTTATCAAATTGATCATAGGGTTAAGTCATCTTACCCTCCTCCTTTATTATCATAATCATAAAATTGTATAATTATCAATTTTTTTTAGTTAATAGACCATTCCACTCTAACAACTTCTATTATTATTAGTTTAGGATAATTGTGTGCTCATACATTCCATTAGGTTGGTCTAGACAAACTTCATAAAAAGGATCATTTCTTTCCTTGAATTTGAAATCTTCACAACCTAGGGATTTGGGATCTAATCTTTACCGATAAAATTTCATTATATATTTTTATTTAAATGCACTTCAAGCTCAGTGGAATGCACTCCAAGCTCTTTAAAATCTCTATATGATGTTTAGTTAGTGCAAGGAATTTTTCTACGGGGGAAGTCGATTGGACCAAATCTTTAGAGAAAAGATTGTTTTATTATGGAAAGAGATGATGCAAACTTCCCAAATTCTAAGGTGTAGATTCAATCCAGATATCTTCAAGTGCATTTTTCATAGATCTCAAACTATGTATACCATTTTGTACAATACTTTTGAACAACAATTTTTTTCAAGTTTAGGAAATTTGATCTTGTATGTCATCACTTGCTTCTAGAAATCCTACTTCACTTAATTTTGATCTCTTTAAAGGAATAAGCAAAAAATCATTATCAAATTGCCTATAGTTGTACAATTTTTCTTGTTAAAATATTGTACAAGATGATGTATATACATTTTAGTTCCTTGGATTGTACTATTAGAAACATATTTTGAAATATGTTCAAGATTAGGGGAGAGGATTCAGTAGGTGTGCATTTTAATGTTGTGTCTCTGAAAATCATACATGGTAATTTAAAAACATTCTCACTTTTTTACAATATCTTATTTGGCAAGGAACTTAATAACTATTAATGTCTAAGATCCACATCATCAAATATGGTGCCCCATCAACATAGTTTTTGTTGAAGTGTCCAAAAGGACCTTAAAAAAGAGTAGAACCATAATTGTGCATTAAATCATGTTTTTTGTGTATTGATGTGACATCACATCATTTGTTTCTTTTTAGATCTAAAGAACACATTTCATTCAATTATAAGTACTCATAATCAACACTAACAACTCTAACATCACAACTACTAGTATTATATATATTATTAAAAATATAGAACATTAAATCAAAAAATACTATCACAACTATTGAAACCTGATCAATTTCTTGATCCAAAATAATTATGGAAATCGGGTTAGTAACAACTCTATAAATTATTTTTTAATCATAATTTTAAAAAAAAATTATGGATTTTTAATATGGTGGTAAATTGTTGTGAGTTGATTTTGATAGTTTTTGATTAATGATAAATAGGTTTTGAAGGGTGCCTGAAACCCTAAACAAAAAAGAAAGTGGCAGTAAAGATAGGACAAGAGACTGCCCACCCAAAAGCAACAAAAACACCAGCTGATTAACAGACCATCAACACACCATCAATACTCCAAAACAGCTAGGAAACAAAAAATAGAAAGGCAGCTATAAGGCCACTACAACAAATCTTTAAGCATTTTTGTAGCCTCCAAATCCTTGGCTGCCAGCCTATCATGCATATCCATGATTTCTTCAACATCATGAGTAGGATCCTTCTTACTTTTTTTAGTTTTTCTCCTAGTATGAACACTCGGTCTAGTATCCAAATCTGTTGAATTCGCATCCAACCTAACACCTTCCCCATGATCCAAGTCTGTATGATCATCAAACAGTCCCTTCCTAGTCAACTCCATAGCCTTTTGGTTAAGGAAAACCATACCCTT
This sequence comes from Sequoia sempervirens, assembly GCA_007258455.2. NCBI lineage: Eukaryota > Viridiplantae > Streptophyta > Pinopsida > Cupressales > Cupressaceae > Sequoia > Sequoia sempervirens. Next base: position 16,047 of record VDFB02013358.1, on the reverse strand, counting down.
TGCTGAGGCCTCCAACTTCTCCCTGCTTATATTAATAAGTGTGTCTAGGTCCCTTCTAAGTTGCATATTTTGTCTTTTCAACACTACCACTCTCAGACTAAGGTCATTCTTCAGAGCAACAAGCTCTTCCACCATACCACCCACATTCGTATTCAAGGATCTAGAAAGCCCATAAATAGACTCTTGCTCCTTAAGACTACAAAGAGTGGAGATATTACATCTAGCAATGGTATCATGCTTGTTATGGAGATCCTGAATTTTTTGAACAAGCCACATAAGAAGATTAAAAGAAATATCAGCCCTTTCTTTGACAAGGCCTGATGCCTGAGAAAAATCCATTGCTCCCCAAAACAAGCCCCTGCCCAAGTTAATGTATTGCTCAAGTTAGTTGATGTATTTCCCAAGTTAGTTGATGTATTGCTCAAGTTAATATAACCATATTTTATTTGTTGAAAATATAAAATGGTAAATTAAAATATATCATTCAATTAGAAAGAGAATCCACAAGATATTAAAAATAAATTATTTTTACTATTAATAAAATTAAATAAAAAAATTTAATTTTTTTAATTTTTCTTAAATAAATTATATTCCATATAATTTATATAACTATGTTTATTGTAGTTCAAGTAATTTTATTTCAACAATAAAAATTCTTATACTTATTTTATGTTTTATTAAACTATGTAAATGATACTTCAAAAAATGTTAGATAAGAGGTTATTGAATGCATTCAACCTAATCATTTATTAATCAAACCTATCCATCCACTAATCCTAATATAATTTTTTTTATCATCATCCAACTAGATATATGGGCATGAGATCATCCTTGTGAGGATGAATTGGCCCACCTAGTTTTAAAATTTCAAATTTTGGAAACTACTCATATTACCTGTGTAGTGTCAGAAATTGTACTCCCTAAAGGTGAAAGTTCAATTTAATGCTTTATTTGGAACCCTCTTTGGTGTCCACTCCATTAATGTACTTTAGGAATAATCCTTAGCATTGAACTTTCCTTTTCAACCAAGGAGAATGGGTCAATGCTACCCTAAAAGTGCTTTCTCGATCATATGTCACCAAATTAGTCTTGACAAGTTCTTTTTTTTGGATAAGTTCTTATTAAGAAAACCCTAAACTTTTGAATCAAATTTGAATGTTCGTAAAAGGGTTAGATAGAGGCACTAGTGTCATAGTCTAGGGGTTTTTCCTAATAAATTTTATTTTTTGTTTATGTCAATCTCTAAGTTTGAAGACGTGAATTCAAACTTGAGACTTGGCAATAAATTAATCTTGAAAATTAAATTTAAAAGAGTTAGCCTACACTTTAATTTACTCCTATATTATACTATAAATATCTGAATTATTAATTCTTATTAGAAAAGAAACAATTACAATTATAGCAAAATCTTTGCCAAAATACATCCATTTCTACAAATTTACAAAATGAATTTAAGAATTAATTAAGTTGACACAATGATTGGAGTCTGATGCCAATAGAAGGACATTATGGAATCTAGGTTTTGGAGATCATGGGTGATCCCATAATAGTGGTTTACAATTTTTGGCCAAACTGGACACTGAAATTATTATTTTTAACTAAATCTTCACATTCAGGCACCTATAGTGGCTAAACTGTGAGGAATTTGAAGATGGTGCAAACTAGAGTCTCATCAAATTTTGTCTGTAGATTCTAAAAATATTTTTTTCAAAATTTTTGGAATCAAATTGCACTTCTTTTTCCATCTCCCACAAAATTGATTTTTTGAAAACAACATTTTTAAAAAGTGACACACAAGTATAATGCATAACTTTTTTCCATGAAGGATAAAATTCTAATTCTTTCAAATTTAGATTTGTAACTCTGATATCTAGTGCTTCCACTTGGTTAGATATTTTTTATTGAATATTTTTCCTTAATCAAGTTTCAAAGTCAAACGAATTACAATTTAGACAGTACGTGTGCTGTAACTTTGTGTATATGTCAAAATTTTATTTTTATTTTTGTTGGATCAAGGACTTCAATATCTGGTGCACTCATATTTTTAAATTTTTATTTTTATAATCTTCTATTTTTCCACATGTGAAGAACAAAGAAATTTTTTTGATGAAAAACCTATGTTTAATAAAACTTAAAAAACAAATACATAAAAAAACCAAAACATATTAAAATTATATTCATTGGATAGATTGTTCTGAGGAATACCATAATCATTTGAAATAAATTTTAAATGAATTCATTTGATCCCCCAAAGCTAAATCAAAAGTGATTTTTTATCAGCATTTTGATAGGTGTAAAGGAGACGCATTTATAGGTATGGTTTAAAACTAGCGAGGTTCTATCCAAGTGGGTTTGATCTAAGGTGATTTGATCAAACCCTCTTCAATTAGAATTCTTAAAATGAAACTTTTTAAGGATTAAATCATTATATTTTCTAAAAATATGTGATTTCAGCTAAAATCTGTTCCTCTCAGGAATTGTAAACCACTATTATGACAGCACCCAGATAACTTTAGCTTCTTTCAATAACTCAATGACTTGTTTTTATATTTTTCTCATCTTCAGAATTTGATGATCTACTTGCTACCCTAAGCAAGGTATTTATGTATTTGTATTTTCCCTAGGCTATTTGAATTTCTCTTGGATCGATCTTGCTTGTTTCATTTAGGAATTCTTCTCTAAAACACTTGAGTAGGGTTTTTATCATTTTAGCCCATTACCATCTTACTTAGACACACTTAAGGTCAGGAGCACACACACTTTATCTATCAACCAATCAGCTATTCGTGGAGGTAGAAATACCCAAATGAGGGTATGCCAAAGGAAAACTCCTTTATAGACACCCTTTCACTCTATTTTTGTGATTGTGTAGGTTCAGATCTAAAGATAACAAATTATAGAGTGGAAGTGAAAAGTGAAAACCTATATATTTCATGCTAGAAAGTCATAGATCAAAATTCATTGTTCTCAATCAAGAGTACCACCACCATTGACCTCCTAGTTTGGCCTCAAATTTATAGGGAAAGGTGCAGAGAACTCTACCCTTCACAATTTCTTCTTCAATTTATGGATTTTAAGTTTTATTTGTCAATTAATAGGGAAATTAATTCACATTAGATGCAATCAATTTTCAAGGCAATAAAATAACTAGGTTCAAGGTAGATTGGCTTTTCTTTTTAGGTTTATAGCCATTCTTATCACCTTCTTGACTTGGCTTCTAATGTTGATCCAAAGAAAGATTGATCCAAGTAATCTATTCACTAGGTCTAGGATCCCTTTTTCCACATCACATTTCGGTGAAAAATTATTAAAAACAACCTTCCTTGAAATAAATGGAATTTATTATGGCAGAGGATTTTTTTTTTTTCTCATTCTAGGTATAAAAGCAATGGTTGTACTATAAAGAAACAAGGTATCAAGGTAACTATAGAATTGATACATAAGGTACAAAAATGTTCTTGGTTACCATCTTTTGAAACCCACCAAATCTTCTTGAAGACCTTATCTTAATGTCAACACAATAACATAAGACTCCCCTAAGGTGTCACTTTATTTGGTTCATCCTAAGTTGATAAGAATTATAAATAAAAACATGTCATTAGGTATATTTTTGGCTAATGAGTAAATGGAATTTTTTGGAGCTTATGAAAAATTACCTACTTATCATCGTGATCGTGGATTTCCCTATTGTCTAAATTTCAAAGCATACTTTGGGAAATATGCTTGTGTATTAGATGATATAGTAGATTATCAAGGCATACCCCAAACTTTCCCTCTAGATCATAGTACACTATTTGTAGGAGATACTTTTGATGCCTCGATCGATCCATCTAACATAGATAAGAAAATTTTAATTGAAAAATTTCTTGAATCTAATGAACAATAAGATCATACTACACTATTATATGAATTTCCTGAATTAATTTATTGTTCTTGTTTAGATATACTTGGCATAGATCTTAAGGTAGATATACACAACATTGTGTTACAAGATGATGCTAAACTTGTAAGACAAAATATTTATTTAAAATGAATCCAAAAGTGGATTTTTTTGGTTGAGGTTTAGGTTCAAAATATTTTACAAATGAGTTTCATCCACCCCATTGACTATTCACCTTGGATTTCAAATATCATGGTTGTCACTAAACTCGGTAATCGTATTTGAATGTGTACAGATTTTCATGACCTTAATAAAGCATATTTGAAAGATGTTTTCCCTCTTCCTAACATAGACATGATTATTAATTCAACTATAGGACACGATTTATTTTAATTCATGGATATATTTTCCAGATATAATCAAATCTTTATTAATCCCCAATACCAATAGAAAACTATTTTTATTACACCATGGGGAACATTTTGTTGGGTTGTCATGCCATTTGGATTAAAAAAAATTGGATCAACACATCAAATGTCCATGACACTAATATTTCATTATTATATTCATAACATATTAGAGGACTCTTATCATTGGAAGATCAGAATCTCTCCTTCACTCAATTGCTTAAGAAATATTCTCATTTTAAATAGAATTAAGATTATCAAAATCCTTTGAGAATTTATAAAAAATTGCTAATCCTATTATTTTACAACTAGTTTTCTTAGGATGACCTTTTATTCCTTATACTTCTACTTCATCTAATGCTATTGCTACACTATTAGTGTATCATGATGAGGATGGAAAATAATGTCGTATCTACTACATTAGTCACACATTGCTTGATTACAAAACATGATATATGGTAATAGAAAAATAAAGTTGGCTATTGTGTTTGTTGCAAGTAAATTAAGACAATACTTGTTAAATTTTGATATGTGTGTTATTACAAATTTTGATCCATTAAAACATTTCTCTAAAATTGATTTATCTGGATGCTTAGCTAAAACATTTCTGAATTTGATCTTAATTTTTCTTGTCAAAAGAAAATTAAGGGTCAAGAATTGATCAACCATTTAGTTGAGGCTCCCTAACTATTAACTCTACCAAATAAAGAATCATTTCCTAATTATCATGTCCTATCCAAGTATAAGAGGAAAAAACATGGGATTTATATTTTGATGGTTTAAAGTGTCAAACTGGATGTAGTGTTGGTGTTATACTATTACCTCCTTCAATTAAGCTATTCTCTTATCTTACTATTTAAATTTCCTATGCACTAATAACATCATTGAATATGAAGCTCTTATTGTTAGTTATAATATAGCATTTTTCCTTAACATTCAACATCTTCATATATTTGGAGATTCTTAACTAATCATAAAACAAATTCATGGATATTATCAAGAAAAACAAGATAAACTATCATAATACCATGACTTAGCATTATAAATTTTTTTTAAATTCTCATATATCAATTAAAAGATTCCATGAAAATATAATCAGTGCATGTAAATGCAAAGGCTAACATTGCCTCCATTATAGCTCTTGACAATTCATCTACAAATTTCAAATTTACTATTCATAATCTCATATTACCATGACCAATATCAAAAAGAATTAAAGATTATATAGTTTGTTATCTAAATAATTTATATTAATGGTACTCCAATATATTTCAATATTTGCACAATGGTACTTTTCTTGATCCTACCACAAAAAATGCTTGATCTCATATCTGAAATCTCATAGCATGATACATAATTCTAGCTAATGTTAATCCAAAGGGCATATAATCATCTTCTTTTTTATTGCATTAGCAAATTATTGATCCCCATTTCTCTTAGAGAATCCCATTTAGGTGCTTGTGGAGGGCACATTGGTGGTTGATCTTTGGTTCAAAATTTAATTTCTATTGAATATTATTGGAAAAATAGGAGCAAGATTCATTCTCCTTTGTTAAAAAGTGTCCTAGAAATGACAACAACATAATAATTTGATTCATGCTCATGCTCACAAAATTTGTGCAAAAGTTTCCATTTGGCCATTTTCTATGTGGAGCTTGGATCTTATTAGTAAAATTTGTCTTCATTTGTATCAAGTACACACTTTTATTATTACAGCTAGATATTACTTCGTAAAATGGGTTGAATTGGTTCACTTTTCTACACAATAGCTAATGATATTTGTCACTTTGTATCTGATAGCATTATATATTGCAATTTAGTCTTCCTTCCATTTTGGTTTCGGATAATGGTACATCATTTATGAATAAATAAGTAAAAAAGTTCCTTGAGATTTTTGTATACAACATCATTTCTTTACACCATATCATCTGCACTCAAATGGACAAGTAGAAGCATCTAATAAAAAAATTGAGTAATTATTATGAAAAATTGTTAACAAACATGGGAAATATTGGCATACTCAACTCTTCTATGCATGGTGGGCCTATCGTACAAGTGTTCATACAACTAAAAGTACTACTCCATACATGCTTGTGTATGGTGTCGATGTTGTTATGCCCTTGGCATTAGAAATTCCTTCATTATGAATTTCTCTCAATAGCATTCTAGATGACACTTCCTATAGAGAACAACTTCAATAACTTGAGATTCTCAATGAAAAAAATATATATATGCTCTCAAACATCTACAAGCTTATTAAAAAGGTCTTCAACATAAATATAATGAAGGAATTATCCACTTTTCGTTTCAAATTGGTGACTTGGTGCTATATGAAAATCAATGCAATGTGAATGTTGCACCAAGAGAAAAGGGAAAGTCTAGCTTGAATTGGTTGGGACTCAACATTATAATAAATGAATATGGATTAGGTGCATATAGATTTCTATAGTAGATGGTATTCCTCTCAAAGAACCTACTATTTCTATGCATTTACCTAGATTTTATTTGTAGATTCATTTCAATCTCTAAATTATATACATTGTTTTTTATTATATTGGATAAACGGGTTTTTATAAGGATTCCAAAACCTCAAGATACAAAAATTTTCTTCTACAAAATAAAACACATCCAAATAGTAGTAGAACAACAACTACACAATAGTAACCGATGGACCAAGACACAAGAATCATAAAGAAAATAGTAAACTATTTAAGACTATTCAGGGCTTTCACCACTTATAAATCTTGTTGATAATGCTTATCAACCATCATCAATAGTTCTTCCCTCTATTTAACATTGTTAGATTAGATTAGATAGATTTACTTTCTATTTAATTAAATGTATTTCTTCTTTCATGAAAAATATTGGTGCGTCTTGTATTTTAGAGTAATTTTCTTAAATTTGATAATAACTTGTTGGCATATTATTCAATATTTTTTGTGACATGTTAATTAGATCATTATAGCATTTATCTATTCAAATTATATCATAGTTGCATCTAGTTTAACATGTGTACACTTAGTAAAAAATGTGGCCTTTAATTAAACAATTTTATTAAGTTTTTTAGTTAGATCACATCATCTATTACATATATCAATTAGATCATTGTTGTATTTATTAAATAATCTTGATGATATTATTTAATTAAACCACAAGTGTCTCCAATCTTCCATATATGTTAAATTATAAGAAATGTAGCACATGTTCTTAAATTAGATCATATGTAATACCAAAAGTATTAAGTAAACACACACACACACACACATATCATGGAATTCATATGCATCATCATATCACCATACTAACAAAATGTGGTGTATCATACAAAATATATCATCATCCTATAAGCATGTGGCTACCAGACTCCTCAAGGCCTGGTGGTGGTGGTTGACATGAGACTATAGATCATGAGTAGCTTCTAGAGCCACTCCATTCCAGTACAGCCCTGAGCTCACCTCTAAGCTCTGCATTGGACCCATCTACTATTATATGCTACTAATAGAACCAATCTCTCTTGTATCACACTCTATCTATCTATGTCTACAAACTTGTTCATTTGTATATGATCATTAGTGGGGCCTTGATCTCTCTCTCTCCAAGCTCCATGTACATAGCTCTCTATCATGATATGGGATCAAAAACCTCTACACGATGCCATCCACTATGTGATGGCCTATAATTAACCCATATTGACTAAGTTTGTTGCATATTATGAATCATCTATGTTATCACTCAGCCCATAAATTTGAGCCAATCTTGAGTGCCAACTGCAAAAATGAAAAATATAAAAAATAATAAGATGTATTATATAAAGAATAAATTAAAATTAAATGCATCTAGTATATTATAAAATAATAATGAAAATTAATATATCGTATCACCTAGATCGCCAGCCCATCAATGGGGATCCATATATGAGACAATCATAGCTATGTTTGGGATCCCTTGTGAGGATGGGGCCATAATATCTATCACTCTACTTGTATTCCCATGCTCGTATATATAAGGTCTCTAGAGTGTAGAAAGGTGTTCTTGTGATACATGAGGACAAGACCTAGCTAGGTCTATCCTTGAGGGCATCATAGGCATCATCCTACTCCTTTGGATCTCCTCCTACTATCATGGTCAAATGCTCATCCTCCTCACCATATATGCATGCATCTCCATCACTATCCTTGTCCTCCTCCTTTTAGTCCTCTCAATGTCATGGGAATGACCCAAGATCATCAGTAGGATAATCTATAAGAAATACAAGATCTAGATATGTGATATCCCACCACCTAGTATATGCAATGCTTAATCCAACATCATCTACATTAGATAATGGATATTTACCTCACTCGTCATCATAAAAAGTAACTCAAAGTGACATCCTTTATGGTAGGATGTGTTATGTCTTGTGGCCTAGAGCCACTACAAGTTGACCTAAAATAGGTTGGTCAAGGGATGGGAATCTCCTAAGGGAAACTAGACTATCTGGTCACTTGATCGTAATAGATGAGTATAATGATGTACTCATAGTGACCAACAAAGAAGTAATCATGTTACATCTTGAAAAGCTACTGTGAAAAACTAGTCCAAGGCTGTAGAGTCCTATAAGGTCTCCAAACCATTTTCACAATATCTAATCAATCAAAGGTAATGTGCCAATATAGAAAACCATCATGTTATCATGGATTTTTCAAAGGGTAAGAATAGGCTCGAGGATATGTCCATGCTACCTCTATGGGATATCTTGTAGAACATGTATAAGTGATGTTCTTGAATTCCCAAACCTAGAGAAGGGTGCATGTCATAAGGCTATGTGACTCATAATTTAGATACCACCCAAAATCATAGTATAGGATGCTTTTCCCCTAGGAAAACATGATTTTTTTCTCATTCATAGCTTTTATAATATGTATGAAGCCCCCATATAGGTATGTGCCTCATCCATCTAGTGTAAATTCTAGTTTTATGGTTGTGATCATGATGCAATGTATCATTGGAATCTCTACATCTCTAAATAGTAGCCAATACAGTTGTATTCAACCCTTGTCATCCTTTAGTATATGACAATTTTTTTGGACCAATGATGTGAATGGGTGATGAAAAAGGGTGAATGGTATTGAGGGATGAAATTTATAAACTTTTGGACAACACTTTTAGACTTAGAGGTTTGATTTTTTTGATGCCATGGATAAAGGAGTCATTGAACTTGTAAATATTTAAGGTATACTTGTGGCCTTTAAGATAAACTAGTCCATAAACATAATAACTAACTTAACTAAGTGTATGGAAAAGGATCCATTTCACACACAAAGTAGCTAAGTTAGGGGATTGGTTTGATAAATTTCTAAGTCTAAAGTGTTGGTGTCCAAAAGTTCCTAAAGTTTGTTTGGTGAAGGTGTGATGTAAAATGTGTGAAGATGGATGAAATGGATGAAATGGTTTGACCCAAAATGTTAACCTAAAATGGACCTTTGTTTTGCAAGACCAAGGTAGTGAGAAACATGTTGTATCTCTAAATTGATAATACCCTAAGAACTCAATGATTTGGTAAAATGGAACTTGGACCCAATGGTTTTGATAATAGAAATTGGACTCAATGTTTTGCAATACTTGTCTCAATTTGCTTGTTTTGGGCAGTCAATGTTTTGAACATACATCAATGTGGGTTGTTCATTTGATTTAATCTTGGATTAATGAAGTTATTTTTACCACATACAATGTCTTGCTTAAATTTCAAACTAAAAAAATTTTATGCCAAAGAAACCTTCATTTCACAAAGTCTATTATGTGAAAATCATTAAGCCAAGGCCATTGTTCCCTATGTTAACTTTGGAAAGTGTGGATTTAGATATAAGTCCAAACATTTAGAAGCCTCTAAGGATAAAATCCTTAGGGACAAGCAGCAATATTAGGACTTGTCAAAAGGTACCCATACTTGATCCAAAAGGTTTGAAATTTTGATAAACTTGTTGATGTCTGTTTAAGTTGTTTTAGAACCAAACAATGTGTCAAACTGACTCACAAGAAATAACAATCCTAGCTCAGGTGGGTACGCATTTCTTGGTAGGCTTACCATCATCCCCCTAAGATGATTAACCCATGAAGATGGAATAGAAAAATAGGCTATGTCAAGGAAATGTACCATCTTGACACACCAAGAAAAAGAGTCCCTTCCCTAGTTGCTTTATTTCCTCAACTAAAAATCAAACATGGTAAGTAACTTCTTGGAATGGTGCTATTCCAATGCACTACTTTAAAATACATTCAAAAATGGACTTGGTTGGCCACTACTAAACAAGGGTTCTTAATGACAACAAACCATGAATAGTGAACAGGAATGCATTTGCTTGACCACTTAAGGCTCTTTAACTATTCTCATTTCACTTAAGGCATGGGATTAGGTGGAGTATGTTGTAAGCCCAGATTGATGCTAATTTCTCATGATTTCACATCCTTTAATATAGCTCACCGATAAACGTGGTTGTAAGAACTTGACTATGAGTTGTCCATTGCGGGATGTATCTCATAACAAGTCCTCTCTTAAGGGTGACTCAAAGCATGAAAGTACACTTGATTATTTCTCTTCACCCAAGATCGCACAAAGCACAAGGGGAGTGGATACATACTACAAGTCTACACAAGCAACAAAAGTATACTTGAGTGTTTCTATTCGTGCCCAAGATCACATGAAGTGAAAGGGGGGTGGATACACACTATAAGTATACAAAAGCAAAGCAAGCACTCATTCATGTTAATCCCATAAAGAAAAATGACTTCATTTTAAGCACCAATGGAAGTGTTTCATTGTTTTGTTCAATTTTAACTAATATTGCAAAATGAGGATGTAAGAGTTCAATTTTAACCAACTTTGAAAGTAAATTTTAAATCCAATGGAAGTTTAGTCATCCTAAAACATAAAGCAAAGCATCATATGATGGTTTATACTTATCCCATAAGTGTAAAACACTTGTATAATGTATGGTCAAACGATAGCATGCTTCTTTAGTTCAAGTTTTTCTTTTCAAATCTATAAAACCAATTAGCCTCAAAAATAAAATCCAGATGTTAGCGGAATGTTAGAGAGCATACGAAGTTAAAAATTTAAAGCACATGTGAAATTAGCTCTCTATTTCCTCTACCAGTAAAAGATGTTGCTGAAATCAATTGTGTCGTTGAAGTTGTCAAAAGTGTCGCAATATCAAAAGTGCATCGCTCTAGTGAAAATCATGTGTAACACTCTGCATTAAAATAGGGACATCAATTGTGTCGTTATATTTGATGCGTTTCTAAATTTAAATTCATGATACCAAAAAAAGATAAATGTGTCACTATATTAAATATGCATCACTGAATTAATTATTTGTTGCTAAATTTAAACCAAAGTGTGTCGTTATATAGTGACACGTATGGGTATGTGCACGATCATGATGGGCCAAAAAGTGGCAATATGATGGATATATGGCTAATGACTTTTTTCTTACCCAAAATTGATGAAATGAAAAGGGTTTTGAAAGGAGATTCTCAACTTTCCACCGATATAAATTATTCTTTACTTTGAATTTAATAAGTAATTATTATTCATTTTCTATTCAAATTATGACTAAAGTCCTGATTGATAGATTGATTGAAAAACATCTATAGCTTTCAAATGGTATCACATTTTATGAATCCAAAACATGTGTCACATTCTGTGCTTCACATACTATAGGATTAAAAAAATAAAAATTGAATTTCATGAAGTTTTGACCAAGTTAAGGTGGTCAGACATACGAGTTTTTTATATTTTTTAAATTTTGTAATAAAAATTCATAATTAATTATTTACTTGGAAAAAAATTACAAAAAAATATGCATCATATCAAGGCATGAGTCCTCTACTTATATATAAAATCTTATAAAAAATTTTATCATTTTACTGTGGTTAGGGTGGTCAGACAAACACCTACTTCTTATTTTTTCCCTGAAATTTAAGTACTACTATATTGAAATAACAAATTTTCACCAAATAGATTTCTTTTTTTTAAAAACAAACCTAGTAGTTTAGATACTACATTCAATTTGCTACAGATTCTATTCTTACATATTTTTGAAATAATATAGATAACTTATTCAAATTTTTATGTCAAGTTGCCTAACTCTGATTTTTCTAATTTTTTTGCCACTTAAGGGCTTGTTTTTTCCATGATGATCCTGCACATACCCATATCAAATATGTCACTAAATCCATCCAAAGTGTCGCTATATCTACAAACACAAGAACACAGGAATCTAAAGGTAAGTTCATCAGATTCGGTTAGTATGGCCCTCCTACCACCAAAATGTGACCAAAATCATAGTATGAACTAAATATGTTAGACCTAAATGAATTTAGAACCTATTTAATCCCCTAATCAATGATCCAATGAGATATTTGAAATTTCAAAGACTAAGAACCCATTTAACTAATCATGAAAAGTGTGAAAAACATAAAGGAAACTCTATTCTAAGACCTTAAATCATATCCAATTGGGGGAGTGGTGCCGCATTAATGTGGAATGGTGAACCTTTCCCAATCCCTTGGATAATATGAGTTGTTCCAATTGATTTTGCTTATGAAAACTAATGAAATTTATGTAATGTGAATGAAACATGGTATAAAACTAGTTTAACATGATGAAGATGACTTCTAAATGCTAAAATGCTTGATAAAATGGATGCAATCCATGCTTAATGTAAACAAAGTTCAAAGATGCAAGCCATGGATACAAACTTATACTAAAATGGATGCAAAATAAGCTAAAATGGAAGCCATTAATAAATTCTTAAGCTAATATGGATGAAGATTAATATAAAATACTAATAAGTGCTAAATATGGATGTGAGGATGAATTTCAATAGCATAACTTTTCTATTAAAAGATGGATCCATTTCTCTCCAAATAGTGATCTATTTATAGGAGAGAAAATGAAGAATAAAGAGCTCAGATCAATTTGATCTATCAATGGTCAATATTGAATGAAGGGGGGAGGCATGGATTAAGGATTCTCATCAATCGATAAGAATCAAAGATCACATGGATCAAGGAAAGATCAAGGGATAAGAATGATTCAAACAAACACACTTTGTAACAACTTTGAAATTTTGTTACAAAGCTTGTTTGAAATAAATCATCCCTTTTTGGAGCCAAATAGGAGAATATTCCCAATGCAAGTGGATGGGACATGAAATTCGCAATTTAGTAATTAAAAATAAATTTCAATTGTGCAAGATGAGGAATAATAGGATATCTATTAAATAATTTATTTATTTAATGAAAAAGGAGTGCAAATGACATTTAATTAAATAATTTAGGATTATTTAATTAAATGAGAGGACTTAGGGTTTAAATTATGGACATCAAGAATTATTAATTATTCAATATGTATGTCTATCAAGAATTAAGACATAGTTCATGTGTAGAAAAATATTAATTATTAATTATTAAAATTGTAATGAAGCATATATAAAAAAAAATAGAATCCGGAGGTTTTCCTACATCTACTCTTTTTTTTTTAATCAAAATTAGACAAAAATATCTATAAAAAATCAAGGGTGAAAGAAATTTTATGAAGACCTTCTATCATATCATTTGTAGGAAATATTAAAACTCCCAAGACTATTTCTCATGCAATCTTGAGGTAATTTCTTGAAAAAAATATTTAAGCATAAAATGAATATCTAATTTGGTTAAATTTACCAAACTGATAAACATAAAAAATTGAGCCTAAAACAAGTTTCACAATTTTGGCTAATACTTTCATACGATTTCCCCTCATCATGATCTCCCACCTACATGGTAATGATATTGAAATTTTTGTATGTGTTATACATAGAGCACAATACCTCATAAAAAATAATAAAACCATAATTTTCTTTGTCATGATCTATTATTATTTCTCATATTTTAGTTATTTGGATGTAGGTTTTTGACATTTATTGGTCAATTATTATATTGAAGTTACCATGATTTTTGTAACGCCCTGCCAAAGAACCCCAGAGGACAACGCATCTAACTACAATAATGACACAATTTATTTATTTTTTAAAGAAATAACAAGTGTAAATCATATCTAAACATAACAAATAAGCTAAGTTATGTCCTCTAAGGTTCCATGACTGCATTACTAACAAAACTATTAACAATATATAAACATACATCATAAATTAATCAACAAGAGTTCATTTTTAAATCTATCACATTAAATGAGATAACACATACATTTCCATATTATGACATTAGATAAGTAACCATCAAAGATCATTTATAAAGAACTAGAAAGTACATATACAAATTCCCTTTCATGAGGGTACATCATTACATTGTCACAAGATTACATCAATGCTTTCCTGAATACAATGGGAAGAATACATCAATATTACATTACAAGATAAAAATGATATTCAGGTTCAATACATAACATAAGCAACTATCTTTTCGAACTGGTACAAGATCTAGAATCTTCTACATAAGGTACATCCTCCACGCACACAAACAACAACAAGGAACCTAATGGAGGAAAAAGCACAATCCACCCGACCATGTGTAACCCTAATATCCACCCCTCATGCTAGGAGATAACAATAAGGTCCCACTACATCAGATAGTCAAGAAGATAGAAGGCTAACACAAAATTACTAAATGTATGGCTCCAACATAACAAAATACAACATGACATCACATAGCAAAGAAACTGCTTCCAGAGGCACGCACACGACAAAGGGGAACACATGACTAGGGAATGCTAGTCTGTAGTAGGGAAGAGTGTTATTGCATGGTCCTAACATGGGTTATCTTGATAGTCTCTCATTATATGTTGACCCCCATCTATGGTTATTCTGACAGTTTCTCACTAGATGTTGGCCCCATAGGATGACACATGCGAAACCAAATTTCCTTTCATGAGGACAAGGAAGTTGATCTTGCTGGTGACCAGACCTTCTCAACCCATCCTTAGCCTAAACAAGCACTATAGGCATGGGTGAGGCATCCAATTATCTTAATTAGGGTGAGATCTACCCAACCCCCTAATTCATTAATTAGGTTATCATTGAGTTAAGACACTCCCAAATGGGTTACCCTGGACACCACTTTGGGTTTTGGCCCCCATTGAGAGCCACTCCCCGTACTTGTAACTAGAAGACCCAAAAACAACAATTAAGGTAAATTCATCTTGCACACTAAACAAAACCACAAGAAACATATACACAGAGCGAGGCATGGACCATCTTGCTCACAAATCACAATTATAATAATGAATAAGCAATGAAAAGCTGAAGACCCTCATGCACACATCTCAAGTATATTATCCACCATTTCTAAAATGAAATAATCATGAAATCCAAAATACAAGCTACTCCCCTAAGCCTCTAGAAGATTACCCTTAACCACATAGCACAAAGGTTTCCACATTAGACAAAACTCCCCAAATCACCTCAATTTCATTTAACTAAACACTTGAATTAAAACAAGAACACAAATAACCAATGCAACCAAAATATCTACATATGATAAAAAATCATTGATTAAGTGATTGTAAAGGAAACAATATTTAGAAAGGTCATCCCATTATTTACTTGAATAATTCCTTCATTTACTTAAATGTAATTAAATCAATTTTAGTTTACATTGGGATAGATATATATTTATATAGAGAGAGAGATTTATAAAAATTGAATACCAATAATCAAATACTAGCCCAAAGCTTAATATAATATAGTTATTAAATAGACCATAATAATCAAATATAATTTA